>BQNB010000911.1:42406-61621 GCA_026074375.1 Tanacetum coccineum | reverse complement strand
AAGGGCCATTATAAACTCATAAAATGAGTTTACAAATCATTATCTATCATTAACTTGGCAATGTGCAAGAAATCAAATCCTAGAAAATCAAGAAAACCCTAAACCGTACCATTTGGAACCCGTGACCTCATTTCATCATTTTTAACCCGTTTTAACTCAAACCAATTCCTAATATTTGCTAATTACCTTAATCCCAGACCTTGA
The DNA here is from genome assembly GCA_026074375.1 of Tanacetum coccineum. NCBI lineage: Eukaryota > Viridiplantae > Streptophyta > Magnoliopsida > Asterales > Asteraceae > Tanacetum > Tanacetum coccineum. Next base: position 61,417 of record BQNB010000911.1, on the reverse strand, counting down.
CAACCTATTTCATCTATCCATGATCGTTATATACACAATGTACCTAAGTAAAACTCTTGAAAACCATGCCGAGTTCAATTCTGACCGCACCCTTTCTAACTTCATTTTGACCCACTTAAACTCTTACCATGTGCAAATGACCACCCAAGATACCTTCTAGACCCTTTATAGCAGCTTACCCAGCAGCTTTGACCACTCCATGGTCAAGAATGAAGGCACCATGTGCTTGTTTTTGCTCCATTCAGCCGCGGCAGCAAGAAGAGAAAGCCACCTCATTCAAGCTACTACTAGACCTCCCACCATTGCATTTCTAGCTTCAACACCTTCAATCCTAGCTTGTACATGTGTCTAGACCAGAGATAGAGCTTTGCTTACTCCTCTTGAACTCGCACAAGTATAAATAGAAGCCATCCTTGTTCATTTGAAACTCGCACCCCCCATCTTCTTACTATAACCCTTAAGGCAGCAATCCTTTGCTCCCATATGATCCTAGGATCATAAAAGACGTTCAAGAAGCGAAGCCTTGAAGAAAACGAAGCCCGAGAGTCGTTACTCTAGCCGTACGAAGCCGAAAGTCCCGATTCCGACCCATTCCTAAGCCATAAGCTCAAACCAGGTTCTATAAGCTTATATTCTGCTCATGTAACATTATAATGTTCATATGATCTTGCTAAAATCATAATATAAAGCTTTGAACTCAAAAACCTAAGTGTTATGCCTTTTTGATCCAAAACCGTACACCCGAAACCCTAATTTCATGTTTTTACTTAAACTATGGGTTAAACTTGTAAACTTTTGTTATAACCTATCCTAATAAGCTATTATAATGTTAAAATAAGTACTTTGATAAGTTATAAGAGAATTTGACCTTAAAACCCGCGCGTTTTCATTTTGAAACCCTAATTTGACCCGTTTTACCTTTTAGCTTAACGAATCGTTAAATTAAACTTATGTTGTGTTAAATCTTCATATTTTAGTTTATTATAACTTATAAATGACTATTGAAATGTTAAATTAAGCTTGCATGGCAATTTGGACATGTTTTGTAATTATAATCCATGCAAGGGGTATATATCATAAATTTTAGAAACTTATAACTAAAAGGACTAAAAGTGTCATTTTATCAAAGTTATAACTATAGGGGTCTATTATGTCACTTTTTTTTCTTCAAAGTACTACTAAGCGTTCTCACACACACTTGGTATATCAATAAAAGTTGAAGGACCAAAGTCGTAAAAATGCAAACCCTAGGGGTCTACTTGCAATTTTCCAAACCCAGGGTCTAAAATGTAACATTTTGAAAAAGTATAAAATCATATTCAAAACATTACCAGACATAACTTTAATTAACGCTCCTCGTGCTTAACATCTCCAGATATTGAATAAAATGCTTAAAAACTCTGCTTATGTTCGAATCCTTATTATCATTCATCATCGATGTGGCTTTCAAAAATCATGTCCCCAGATCCGATATCATACCACAATAACTGAGATTCATATTAAGAAGTTTCATCTTGGTACTACATTTTGTCTGAGTTGTTGGTTTTACGATTTAAAGTGCCTTAGCTCCACAAACGTTTACTGAATAACTTCTAAACTATGATGGCCCGAACGATGTTAATGATAAATAGTTATATTTAAAACCAACATCGATATCCAAAAACTTATATATACAATCAAACTAAGACTTGCCATATATTAACCCAGGTTGTCTGTGATTGCCATGTTGAAGCCGTTACTTTCATTCCCTATACATTAGCTATCAATTTCCCTATAACTGTTCAGGTGAGTTCATAGCCTCGCTTTTCAATTATTTTATAAACCCGCGAGGGAGATACATGCTATAAACATGAATGCAATTATTTCTACATGCTATTTCAATTTACTATTGCCTAAGTAACTGCTTTGCCTTTAAGTCCGCATAATCATGAACCGTTAATTACTCTCCGTAGTAAGCGCGAATGTTGTGAATATATATATTTAGGTTGGACTCCTCGTTGGTGTATGCAGTAACAATAACCAATTGCACATCATTAGAAATCACGCGGGTATTTTGGCAAAGGTGCCCGCAGGGGCAATATTATCATTATAACCTAAGGCATCGGATTCATGAGCTAATGGCAATAATAAATTATGTTTTCAATACTAGGTGTATATCAACGTAACCCAAATATCGCATTTGCATTCAAATTATATTACTTAAACCTATGGATTTCACTCAACCTTTGTGTTTACTTTTTAGCATGTTTTATCTCGGGTAACTAATGGCACGGAGTGACGAGGACATGAAGATGGAAAAACCGTTATCATTCTCATTTTGTAAATACAGATGTTGGGACCTCTCTTTTGTACAAACTCTGATGAAATAAATGAATGATAACTTTATTTTCAAAAATGACTCTTTTTGATTCGTTTTCTATGATTATGACTGTTGTACCTTTAAAGTAATACCCAGATTAGCATCCGCTGCTATATGTAAAAATGGGGGTGTTACACGATATCTTCCACTTTATACAATATTCTACATCGTTGACCTATAAGACGTATAAAAAAATAATCGATCCTTCGTATAATTCCTTTGGTAATTACGAAAGGTTTATCTTCGAACTTTCCGCCTCTTTTTTGTTGCGTTTTTCTAATAATTTATTTTTGATCTTTTTTTTTCGAACTTATACTATACTACGAAACTTCGATGTAATTTCACCATCTTCACGATCATAATAACTCTGGATAATTCCTTTGGTAATTCTTCATTCTTCGGACGTTCCAATAATTGTGTTGGTAGTAAAAATACATGATTTTTGACTACTTTATACATTCCCATTTGCAATGTGCAAATTTCTTCCCAACCGTACCAAAGATAGAAAATTAACACAAGACTCGGGAAATACATACTTTACACTTTAAGCAACTAGCAAATGATAAATGGACTTAATCTAACAGGGTAGGCTAAGGTGTAAAGATGTAACGAAACAAACAGTTAATTGGTGTAATTCCTAAAGGATTGGCTTTACAGGTTGTTCTAGGGGTATCTTACTCTTATAGTGAGAGTAAACAAATGGTTTATATGGGGGTTAACTAACTAGTGTAGTTAGTTAATAAACAACATGTATAGGCTTTTTGGGTGTAATCCTAAAAATTTACCAATTTAAACAAGTTACTCCATCTAAATCCATAGTACTCATCACTGTGATCTCGAATAAATATACCAAGCCAAGTTCTAAAGTCTACAACATCACCGACACACTCATATTTTATGGAATTTGGGTAAACATTTGGAAACGGATAAGGTTAAATCCTCACAATATCTAACAAGGGTTATTGTGTGTAGGTTATGTATCAAGTAATTTCATAAAAGCATGCTTGAATTTTTTTTTAAATTTGAGCATAATTTAAGCATTTTAGTGTGAAAAAATATAGGAAAAGTATCATTCTAATTCCCATCCCCCCACTTAAATTATACAGCGTCCTCGTTGTATAGATAAAACATTAAAATCGGGAATTTAAAAGAATTAGAATGAGAAACTCCCTTGATATTTTGCTCGGTAGATTCTCCAAGTTGAGTTTATGAGCAAGAATGTGTGTTGAACAGCCATCTTGAGGTTTCCAGACTCCAACACTTCAAAATTTCTAGATCGTAGATACTTCACCAATATTGTCGATTTCTTTTCAGCGAGGTCCTATTCAAATTATAGGAAAAACGATGCATTCCTATCTTGGTACCTACGATTAATTTAAACTAAACTAAATACTAAATACGAGTCAGTATGCTAAATACGCCGTATCATGTGCATGAATATGCCGTATTCCCAGAACTGACAATAATGTTTTAAAGTGCATAAAAATAAATGACGGATAACGTCCAGACAATCAATACGCCGTATGGTATGGAGCGGATACGCTGTATTGATGTCTGGGAAGACAGACTCGACAAAAATAAATAACATTCCGGGTTGTCTCCCGAGAAGCACTTTTCTTTCAGCTGGTCTTTCAGTTAGACTTTTCCTTCAGCTTCCACACTCTTGTAAACACTCTCTCTTCTTAATTCTGCTCTTGATTTGGATAGCGTGCTTGGTTATGAAATATACCTACGAGCTATGGTGCTGAACTTACTGCTAGTCTTGTTCTATCATGCATAAACAAATCAAAACATCATATCATAATATCCATACATAAATATGAGAACCTGTTTAAAGTTAGATGTGATAGTCTTCGATGCCATAACCATGACTTTATTGAAGTTGCTTTGGACATGAGACAAACGGGTGACGAAGCAGCCATGCCAAAAATAGAGATAGTATACAAATTGGAATCACGTCCACCTGTGAGCAAATCATCTCCTTCCAGATTTTGTACGTAACATGTATCAGAACGAGAAGCCACTTCTAAATCTCCATCACAAAATTGTCCAACGCTAAAGAGATTATGTCCAAGACCTTCAACATAATATACATGACAAATAGTGATATTGCCATGTATATAATCGCCATAGCCTGTGATTGCTACAAAATTATCATTTCCAAAGTGAACGGTTTCTATGATTTTTTCAATGAAATTTCTCAATAGTGACCGATCACCCGTCATATGCTTTGAACAACCACTGTCAACAACCCACATAATGATCTGAACTACCTGTATCACAAGAAGAGACAACACATGGGCAACTGGGCAATTTGACTACCCATTTCTTAATTGAAACTGATGGTTTCTCAGATGAACGAGTGTTAGCAATATTCGGTTTTATGTTTACAGGAGTCCAAATAACATTTGGTTGTGATTCAAACCACTTTTGCTAAATTCGACTTGTTCAAATCTTGTTCTTTATGAATGTGCTTAACGGTTTATCGCGCAAATTTGTTTTCTTTATCCTAGACGCACTAGAAACCTTATCCTTTGCTTTTGAGGCACTTTCTACATCAATCTTAGATTTGGAAACTACAGAAGTAGTATCTAGAGTCTTAGATTGTGTCTCTTTCTTAGAAAACCTAGTCTTAGGAGCTACGTAAGTAGTTTCTAAAGATTTTGGTGTTCTAGAATTAGTGGAGAAGGTTCTACGAACATTTGAACGCACATTCAATTTATGCTTTGCAAGACATTTATCATGACAAGGAATAAGCACATTTTGCATACAAGAAACACATAACAAAGTTTTCGCTTTAGAAGCGTTTGCAACATCAACATCAATTACATTCTCCTTATTCGAAATAACATTCGCAGATGTATTATCTTTTTGCTTATTTTTCCTAACATAAACTGAAACATTCTTTGCTGCTTTCTTAGAGTTGACTAAAACACTGTTCGTAACACTTGAATCTTTACTCATTGGTCTTCTAACTCTAGATGTAGCATTCACTCCTGTAGAAGATAAACCACTTTTAGTCTTGTTTATTTGTGATTCTTGTGTTGTGACAACTCTGTACATTCCTGGTTTAATGACATTTTTGTTCTGATTTGCCCCTGTTTGTTTGTTAGATGAAGTCTGTAAAGTGACTGGTTTTGACACAACATGGTTTTCTTTTGTTTTGGAAACATCTGTTTTCTTTTGAAAAGCATGTTTGTTTAGTGGTGTGACACAAAGAAGAGATTGAGAACCATTTGTTTTGTCAAACTTAGTATTTACAGACTTACCTTTTTCAACTTTTTCCAATCTTATCTTTAACTCAGATATGGTAGACAAAAGATCCTGATTCTCAGCACGAATAGCACCATATGCATATGTTTTCTCAGAAACATGAACAATTAATTCATCCATTTCCTTTTGAGTTTGAGACCGTGTCTTTTTGATTGAATCGAAAAGCTTTTGATATTCAATTTTGACATTGTCGCGTTCTTTTATCAAAGATTGCACTTTAAAATCCAAAGACACGTTCTCATTCTCAAGTTTCTCCAACTTTGAAATCCAAGAGTAATCAAGAGGATTTGTGTTTTTATTTCTCGAAGTTGAATCCCATTTATGTTTTTCTTTTTCATGTTGTAGCTTTAATTCAAAATCAACACTTTGCTTTTGACATCTTTGAACATCTTTTTCAATAATTTTTATTCTAGACTGCAAACTCTCTTGAATCTTAAAAGATTTCTTTTTTGACTTGGTCAAGTTCATCACTTAAGATCTTATCTACGCATTCATGATTTAACAACACACACAGCTCAACATCATGTTTGAGAGATGCTTCCAAAAGTTGATCTTTCAACAAATCATTTTGCTTCTCTAGTTCATCAAGCTTACTTTCTTTCGACTCAAAAACATCTTTCATTTCTTTTATATCCCTTTGAAATAGATTACGAAATAATTCAAGATAAACCTTCAATTCATTAAGAATTGGTTTAACTTGATCTTGACAAAAATCATTTATTTGTATCTCTGCCGGTGATGTGTAAAAAATGCTTGCTCTTTTACAGTTCTGTTGTATTAGCAAAGACAGCTTTTCAAAACAAACTTTTATCTTGTCTAATTCTTTGATCAAAGGTGACTCACTTGGCATATTTTTTGATACCGGAATCTTAACCGAGGGAATAGAAGAGGATGAAAAATATTTTTGCTCGACAGAAAGCTCTTTTTGAGGAACAAAATCTTTATAAAGCGCATTTAATTTTTTGTAGTTAATTGTCCAGCAATTTTGTTTATTTGCAACAGCAATTGGATCATTCATTTTTTTCTGTCATTTTTTGTTAACTTTTGAAAGCATCCTCAAGAGTGTCCTCAAAATCTCTAACATTCAAAGGAATTTCTAAATTACCTAAACTAGATGCAACATATAACTTTGGACACTTTGAAATTGCTTGCTTGAGTGTATAAGGATTCGGATACCCCAAACCATGTTTTAATTGTTGGTCATACACAGACAATGGTTTTGGTCCAAGCATAAACATTCCTTGTAAAGAATTACCAAGTTTCAAAATCAGATCAACATTCTTTTTCAGTTTGGCCTCAAGATCTAGAATAGTATCATGATAAGTATCCTCTTTTTCACTCATTTGCCTTTTTAAAATTGAATGAGTCTTTTGTAATTCCTCATTTTTCCGTTTGTAATTTTTGACATCTAAATCTAATTTATCTCGTTGTTTTTCGAGATCTCGAATGATATCTCGATCACGAACTAATTGAGACTGAGCTTGTTTATTATAACGTTTTGCCCGTTCATCAGCTTCAAGAAATTCGTTGAGATAATTATTATCCTTGTTTATGTTTTCCAAAATCCGAACCCGTTCCTTATACATCTCAAGCTGACTAGTCAAATGCGTGTTTTGTTTTTGAACTTGTTGAGCAAATATTTGTTGTTTTTCAGCTTCCTGATATGCATTTCTAGCAAGTTTTTCTACTGCACATAGATCAGGAACATGTGTATCTTTTTCAACACTGCCACTATTAACATTTCCCTTGAATGAATCAAATTTAATATTGCTATTAATTTGATCATCACCAATGGTACTGTTAATAATTTTAGTATGAGTTGGATACATTGGTTCATTATTCTCATCGATGGATGAAGATTGTACCTCACTTATAAATGCAGACTCATAGCTTGGCCCATCATCAGAAGTATGATCAGCTGGTTGAATTCTGGCCATTAAGCATATGTTTGCACTGAGTTCTTCAATTTCTTCCATCCTTGATGCGTCAGCAAAGAGAAAATCATTCTGCTCATCAGTAAGAATTACGCCAGCTTCATCCTGTTTTGCCAGCAACATTTGCTCCATGAAATACTTCGAGTCACGAACCCTTGGCTTTGGACAATTCCTAGCATAATGTCCTTTTCCACTGCAGTTGTAGCATTGAACAGTTGAAGTATTGCCTGAAGATGGAGTTCGAAGAGTCCTTTGAACATTTCCAGTCTCTTTTGGAGCATTCATTCCCTCAACAACTTCCTCTTGAACATAAGCTCGTCTGCTATTTCTTCCAGTATTACCAGAATTCCTGCTTTGAATATTCACCCTGTCTCCTTGAATGATTGCTTGATTTCTGGTGTTGGATGAAGCACGAAGACGATTATTTGTTGGATTAGAGAAATTTTGAGTAATGGCTTTTGCAAGTAGCAACATCGCAGAGACTAGAGGATCTTCAGAATTGTTGTGAACATCATCCTGCTGGTACTCATCATCATAATCAACCACAGACGTAGGATGTGTCACATAATAAGATGATGTTTGTCTGGAGGATGAACCCGTGTGTGCTACTAGAGCCAAAGGGTCATGAGACTTTTCTAACTTCTTTGCTCTTGAAGCATTAACCAGTTTCTCAAATTGCTGAAGATAATCAAAAAGATCATCGAACGAATCCACTGTCAATTGTTTAGCAAGACGAACTTGAGTCACATATTTCAACCATTCCGGTTGCAAACTATTCAGAAACTTTGTGTTAATTGTAACAGTTGGAAAGTTCATGTTATTTCGTTCCAAATCATTCATTAACTGAGCAAAACGGTTGTAGACAGAAACAAGTGCTTCCCCTGGTTCAGCAACAAATTGATCAAATTTGTTCGTTTGTAAAACGAGTTATCTCTCTTGCCAATTTGTTTGTTAGTTCCCCATCATAAGACGTTCAACTCTTTTCTACATGTCCTTTGACGAAGTACAATATCCACATAATTATACTTGTATTTGGAATAGAAACATGATTAAGTTTCATGAGATCATCTCAGGCATCATAATGCAATAACGCATCTCCTTGTAAATCCTCAGCAGTTTGCAATTTCAGAACTATGGAATTCTTAGGAATGAACATCTCAAACTGATAAGGACCTTCATCAAGCGCTTTGTTAAGCCACTTTTGGTTTTACCTTTTTCGATTTATGTATCGTCTAAATCTACTTGCCCGCGGTATATAACTACCCCTTTCAAGCATGGGAGGCCTAGTCTCAGAACCGGCATCAGCAAGGGATTGTTGATATGATTTGGATGTTGACATTTCTTATGATTCAAAGATTGGATCTTTGTAGACGAAAATGAGTGATATTTGTGAAAAGATTTCGAAACTCGATACACTTCTCGAACAATTGTGAAACATGAACAACACTATTCTCGAACATAACTAAACTCGGAAAAAATTCTAACAAACTCGGTACACTAAAAACGTTTTAAACTCGGAAATACTCTTAATCCAAAAATCAATTATATCAAACTCGATAGAACCGAGTTTTGAAAAATTCGAAGACTATGAATTATCAATTACCACAAACTCGATAAAACCGAAATTTATGATGACTGGATAATCCAAAAACACATCTAACTTCAAATTCGATAAAACCGAATTTAATTTCCGAGTTTTAAAAAATTGAAGAATTTGTTTTTCAAAATCCTAATTTACGATAAAACCGTGAAATTGTGATATTTAACACTTTGTAAGCGTATTCCCGAGAGTAAATTCACTAAGTCCTTATTCACACTTTTCGATAAAACCAAAAATGTGTGAAAAGTTATGAAACTCGATCTTCAACCGAGTTTATCAATTATCTCCTAATATACGATTTTTGATAGAACCGAAAATGCGTATATATCTATTACAATATTTTTTCGATCAAAACTATAAGAAAAAATGATCCGAAAATATAAAAACCACTTCCGAGAATGTAGAGAAATGATCCAAAGAATACTTTACCACTTCCGGAATGCTGAAAACACCCGGTAATCCATCACCAAAATCCATTAATGAAACAACTCATTTATTCAAAACCGCTTCCAAAAGCTATATCGAGAGCTCCAATACGTCAATCGAATCCACCGAATTTCATCTTATCGTTCTCGGACGTGGAAAAAACTCACAAATTGACTCACTCGTATTCTCTAATGGCGTATGATACCACTTGTTAGGTCTTGTTTATTTTGAATCATACATTATCAACCATGGAAGCGTAGAGAGAATAGTAGAGGAGGGAAAGTATTTAAATTTCAAATGTTATAAATGAAAGGAAAAGGGAAAATGTTTATTATAAGGCATCACCCTCTAATGATGATTAAAGGGGTATTTATAGGAGAAGGAAGGTGCTTTCACTTCCTTTATTTTTAAACTTCTAGTCCCCTAATCTCTTGGTTAATTATGCTGAGTTCTTTCTTTTTGCATAATATAACTTATTACAAGCTACTTTATTCTAAATCAAAAAAAGACTATTAACTAAATATAACTAAATTCTTACATAATCGACACTTTTTATGAACCTAAGAGTTTTCAACACACACCATTTTCTAGATTTGAAACAATCCCAAACACCTCATTTTCCTAAGAGTGTGTTTGCTTCCTAAGTGTGTGTTTGTGTTTTGTGTTTTGTGTTTTGTGTCAATAATCTGTTTTGTTAAACCTTAGAAATAATTACTTACATATCTCCCTTCAGCAACTTTGTTGACCCATACTCCGCCTAACTAATGCCTCTTACAGAACTACTTCGATAAGGCCGGATAACACCCCTTTCATCATCGAGTATATAATAATGAAAAATTAAACAAGTATGTGGAAAACTAGGAGGGAGAGGGAGGGGTTGAATAGTTTCACCATCCTAAATGTGAGATCTAGTCGATATAGATAATTATGTGCAAGCAAATAATAACTATGACTATAAATAAAGTAAGAAAAGATCAAACCAATGCACGAGTATTTATAGTGGTTCGGCTACAAGAACTCCTTTCTCGCCCTACTCCACTCCTCGAGTATCCGACTTAAGAGTTTCAAAGCACTATGTCAACAAGCTCCTTCACCGGTGGAGAAAACTTCATAACATTGCTTACACTTTTTCATGTACTAAGCTAAATACCGAGTTCTAGTTCGAGTTAAAACCAACCTTGACGTCGCTTACACTTTATCTGGTACTAAGCTAAATATCAAGTTCTAGTTCGAGGTAGAACTAACCTACACCTCAACAATCTTTCACACTACAATGGTATCTGATACAAATACACAAGCTATTGAATATACAAGTAGTTCAGAATATGAATGTACAAAGACAAGCTTAGGGCATCGTTGTCTTGTATGTGTTTTAATGCTTGATTCGCAAGACTTAGTTTGATGAGTAAGCACTTAAGATGAAAGTATATACACTAAGTGTATGATTAGGAATGGACTATTATGAGGGTAATTTTGCAAGAGAAGGAATTTTAAATAGGTGATAAATATTGAACCGAGGTCCCTTCTTTTTTATAGGCCAAGAAAACCACACTAGGACTCCTGTAACGTATTTGACGGACTCTATTCAAAAGACCCGACCAAGGTCACAGAAGGGCATATTGGCTAGATGTAATATAGAAAGGTTCATTGACGATACTTGTTGGTTTAACTATTCATCAAGATCTTTCCACTATATGGAAATATTTTTAATGTGGGATCATTATAAAAGTTAACTTATGTTTTTTTGGTCATCCTTGATGTCAAAAACACTTTGTATTTTTTCTCTTGTTACCAAAAATTTGTTTTAATTTGGAAAGGTTATTATTTATACTTTAAAAAAGGAAAGTGACTTATTTTAAATAATATGTCAAGTTAAAGTATTGTTTGGATTAAACTGCAAGGATGAAATGTGTAAGTAATCATCACTTAGTTACTTACAAAAATGTGTAAATAACTTTGTTGGATTACATACAAAATAAAATGTGAAAGTTAATAATTGTATACTTTGCTAATAAAATTTGATTTTAATTTCAAGTATACTATAGGCCATGGTTAAATAAGTATTTTTTTCTTGGATCATGACTCGACGTGTTTAAACAATCATCTATTCATACCTCTAGTGATTGTGATGATGATTAAAATTTTGCATTTAAAACTTATTTATTTTGAAATTTGCGTAATACGATTTAATATTTTTCGTCAATAAAACTTAGAAGATCACAAAATATAAATAACGTTTTTACATGTTTATTTGTATTAACAATCTCTCCCTTTTTGTTGAGGACAAAAATATAAATAATATTTTTGTTGACGACTTGAAGATGTTTGGCGTTTTTTCGAATTTCTTGAAAAAAAATAAAAAATACAAAAATAATAAAAAAATATAATAAAATTAAAATATTGCACAAAAGAAAACACTAAACCATTTCTATCCAGTTACTTTGCCTTAGATTAAATTAAAACTACCAATCATACTTCTATTTGGTACTATCCACTGATTCTCCTTCGTCATCCTTAGTTAACTTAGTTTCCGATGACATAGGAGTCTTTATTGGTTTATAATCTTCTAAGCCAAATTTATTAATCATTTATTTTATGTACTTAGATTGGTTAAAGAAAATACCATCTCTCGTATGCTTAATTTGTAAACCAAGGAAAAAGTTAAGCTTGCCCATCATACTCATTTCAAACTTTCATACTCATTTCAAACTCATCGTGCATGATTTTAGAAAAATATTCTCATAACTCTTAATAAGTCGATCTGAATATAATGTCGTCCCCATATATTTAAACTATTATATTATGCAAAAAAAATCTTGGTAAATAGAGTGTTATCTATTACACCCATTATATAATTATGTTTTATTAAAAAGGCCTTAAGTCAATCACACCATGCTTTTGGTGCTTGCTTAGACCTCGTTCAATCGCCTTTTTTAAGTTTGTAGACATGGTTTGGTTTTTCAAAATTAACGGAGCCCGGAGGTTGAGCAACATAAATCTCCTTGTTTATAAAATCATTCAAAAATGTACTTTGGACATCCATTTGAAATAGTTTAAAATCATGTGCAGATGCATATGCAAGTAATATTCTAATAGACTCGAGTCTAGCTACCGGAGCAAAAGTTTCATCGTAGTCAATGCCTTCTTGTTGATTATATCCTTGAGCGACAAACCTAGCTTTGTTTCTAGACACGACACCATTTTCATCTAATTTATTTTGAAAGACCCATTTCGTCCCAGTTATGGTTTGATCCTTAGGTCAAGGTACTAAATCTCAAACATCGTTTACAACAAATTGATTTAGTTCCTCTTGCATAGCAATGACCCAACTTTCGTCTTTTATAGCCTCATTTATATTTTTTTGGTTCAATTTTTGACACGAAATAAAAGAAGTTACTTTGATCTTGTACTTGTTATTTTAGAGTACTCTTGTTCAAATTTACTATGACCTTGTCAAGAGGATGATTTTTAGACTCTTTGATATTGACAATTTCATTATTTTATGGTCCATTTTCCCCGAGGTCAACTACGTCGACTTCATTTTCAAATGAAACTTGATCTTTTAACTTATTCACCATCCTAACAAGGTGTTGCCTTAGAGGGGGAGGTCTTTTGTCAAATGTTATATTCTATAGAATTCCTCGACTATTCATGGTGTGTTTGTTACAAACAATATTATGCTTTATGATTTTGGGAATATCCAAGAAATAAACACCTTCGTAAAACTTTAAGTCGAACTTGGTGAGATAATCCCGAGTGTTCAAAATGAATCACTTTCTTCCAGACACTCTAAAATAACCTAAAGTTGGTTTCTTACCTCTATATAGTTCATATGGAGTTTTTCCAAAAAATTGCCGAATTAGAATTCTATTAAGTATATATGTCGAAGTGTCCACAACATTACACCAAAACTATTATGGCATGTTTTGTTCATTAAGCATTATTCTACTCATCTCTTGGAGTGTCTGATTTTTATGTTCTACTACCCAATTTGATTGAGGAGTGCGAGGATCCGAGAATTTATAAGTTATGTCGTTGGCGTTATAAAAAGATCCAAATTGCACCTCATTGTCAAAGTCTCGATCGTGATCCGTGTGGATCGACACAATGGTACAATCGGTATGGTTTTTTATTGGTCTTGCTTAAAAATCCTCATGTGATCAAAATATTCGTCATTTGGTTTCAAATTTTTTGTCTAAAAGTTAGTGTGGTATTCGTCCACTTTAAACCAAAGTTATAAAAGTTACCCCTATAAATTTTATAGCAGATGGAGCAATAGATTCATATGTGTAGTAGTTACCAAGACACCTAGATGTGACTCACCATATTTTTAGCCTTTGTAGTTTTTTTTACCAATTTTGCATGCATCATCAAAAGTGTCTGGTTGTATTTCAACTTTGGCATGTTCTTACCTAGGTCCTTAGATGAAAAAGATTTTTAAATCAATCTCGTATCCGCATGTCCTAGTCTCCTATGCCATAAGGTAGAGTTTTCATCTATAGTTAGGCAAAGCTTGTCCCTAGGAGATATTTAGATCTTCATCACATAAGGACCATTTTTCCTAATTCCTCTACCCATGGTTATTCACATTTTTAGGATTTCACCTTCTGATTTCGCTAAAGAGAACCTTGCACTTTTTTTCACATATTTAACTAATACTTAGAAGGTTAAATCATATGTTATATACGTAATCCACATTTTCAATAGTAAGCGAGTCATGAGAAATCGTACCTTTGCCTATGATTGTCCCCTTTAAGTTACTTCTAAAGATAACATTACCTTAAGTGTTGCTTGTAGGTTGAGACGTGATTCTCTTCTTCCTCGATATGTGCTTGAATGATCATTTTCATTGTCCATTCATCCGGTTCCAATCCGGCTTTCAAGCATACCTCAGATCCAATATCACAACAAATGGGTAGGAACGTTACCCCTGATCCAAATACACATAAGCATTTAGCACGTAACTTCATAGCCATGTAAAGGATCCATACTCTTTCAAAATAAAGGGACCACATAAATAACAGTAATTAGTAACATTTCAAATCATTTTTGCATCCATTTCCATCCCAATTGAAAAGACAGTGTAAAAGAGGAGGGACTATGAAAACTCACTGATTGCATAAGCAGCTTCCCAAACAATATCAACACAAGCTACACACATACAAAAACACAACGTGTTACACAGCAACCAAGCAACAATGCTTAGTCCATGTAACCACTCATATGACGGTGAATACGGGTTGATTAAACATCATAGGTCTCCCGACACCATGCCCAAACTTAAACATCTTGTTAACCACATTATATAGTAAACTACAATTTATTCCATAAAATGCATAATTTTAGCGTCCCTTAACCAAACTTAATACCCATACTTGCTTGACCTTTATAATTATACAAAAAATTATTCAAAGTTCATTTATGAGTTAACTAACTACCTTGTGATTCCCAAGTATCCATTACTTGTGCAACTATCCCAAATAAAATCAAACATCAAAACTGCCCCAATTCGGATCTGATTGCACACTAAAATGTATGGCCCTCATTACCATACTTAGGCAACTAATTAGAGGCTAATTTTCTCAGGGAAGTTAATAGACATATATACTTTACTTATGAGTTTTGGCCTGAACTCCTTAATTCTATTTTTAAGTTAGGTTTTAACCCTCCTAAACATGGATCCCCAAATTTTGACCGTATTTATGTTTGACAACTTTTCGTGTAACCAATATTTAATCAACTTTCAGAACTCCAAATCAATCGAGGCCAGACTTTTTGAAAAATAAATCACTCAATTTTGGTTCATCTACCTTAGCATTCATTAAGGCTTTATCGGCTCCTAAAGTACGTTCCCCTTGAACCCTAAGTATCTCACTACCTTCCAACGGTATTTCAACCACCTTTTCATGACAAACTATCACAGCCTTATTCTGGGACAACCAGTCCATTCCCACAATCACTTCGAAACTTCCATGACCCAACGGTATCAACGAACTCCAAGGGTTATGAACAATCAAATAGGATAACAAACGAACATCAAGTCAAAGGCTAGAATACATATAGGAGATTCCACATATGCAAAAAGACGTGGATCAAATGACATAAAAATCCTTTGAAAGAAAGGATACGTATATGTACCGTACCGAGTGAATACGCGAATGAAAAAAAATCAACAGGCGTACCACGACAAAAGAACACATAAAAAAATCAATACGAAAGACGGAAATTCTTATATCAATTATCGACTTTACTCGAAAGACCAAATTAAATAATGTTTTTTATAAAAATTAATTTAAAATAAAGAAAGTCACTTTAAGTATAAAAATCATTTTAAATAATAAATAAAATTGTCTTAAATGTAATCTTTATAAAATTCATTCTGGTTGTCATAAAAATCTAGAGATGGTTATCTAATGTGTATCGTACCTTACCACTATGAATCACTTTAGACCTGCTTTTTATAATTAAATAAAATCTATTTAACCACTCAACAATTTTCATATCCTATTTGCATAGGCCATTTAAACATATTCTATTTACAAAGATCATTTTAAACACAGTTTTTCCCAAACACTAACACAATACTTCAAAAGGGTTTTTTATAATTAGACATCAATTATAAAATATGTTACTCAAACAAAGGATACCATATTACCAAAAGGGAATCGTATTACACCGTACTAACTCTACACACCAATTATATTGTTGAAATGGAAAGAAAATACTAGGAAAAACCATATACTCAAAATAAAATCAAATGAACTCGTACAAGAAAACTCATGCAAGACGTTACGTACTCAAAAGAAAACGTAAGGTCTTATCCAAAATAACGATTAACAGAGCAAACCTAAAAGCATCCATACTAACACGTCGCTAACGGGTTACGAAAACCAAGGGATATACAACCAAGGGAGTAATGATCCACACTAATATGTTAGGAACAATTAGTGCTTAAAAGAAACGTTTGATACTCATACGAGTAATCAATTGCAATGAAAGAGCTAACGAAAAGCGACCTATATCCGAATAAGAGCAGATTCCGAAACAACCATATACATCAAGAGCTCGATTAGGAAAAATTAGGGTATCCTTACTAACAAGTTCGTTGAAGGGAATGTAAGCTATAGACTTAGGCGAAATCCAAAATAAACAACCGAGCAAAATGAGCATACCTCTACAATAGTAATACTAGGTAATCCCAATACTGATAGAGGGAAATTAATATCTATAAATCTAGCTTAACATATCCTTCAATTAGGGTAAGAGAAAAATTATCTACCCATACCACCATCTTTATCATGAATACACATATAAAAAAACATATTACACTGCCACCTTACAATCAAACACAAATAAATGCAATCATGGTCACAAGTCCACGTGTGTGATGCCTTTATAATTATGTTGGCCACCATAATTATAAGTGCCTCCTTTCACACGTGTACTTACTTTCAAGATTACCCATTTCAATCATAATTGACATATGAGCACATATACCACATTGCACATCTTAAATCACTCCAACTTAACACATAAAGGATACTCTATCAAATAAACTACTTTACTTAAATCAAATTGAAATCCGAAAGTGCATAAAGAAATGAAAATCTCGCAACAACTCCCAAAATATGAAATAGCCGAAAGAAATAATCAATAACAACATGACGAGGTAAAGGACGGGATAAACTTATGCTGGGCCTCGCTTGGGTTTGACTTTGCCTCTGCAAGAATCACCCGACTTCGCGGGTCCAGCCCTACTACGCGCATCCGACAACGATCAACTATCCTATCTCCTTCGGTTCCACAAGAAGCTCCTCTTATGGATCCTTATAACGCTTAAGTCCAGTTGGGAAAACGGTTCCCCAACGAGACTACTTACGGGTAGGGGAAAACATAGCTAAAATACTAAGAAAGTAATACATATCATCTCAGATAATGGTAAGTGAAATAACTAAAATGACAACTTAGCAAAATACGAGATATATAAGCTATGCAAAAATAGAGGGGAAGCATAGCAGTTATAGCATTAGACACTTAAGCCCTAAATGCATCTACATGAAGGACCCTTAGGTTATAGTCTAGGCTCAACCACCTACTTCTCTATAACCAAAGGCTCTGATACCAATCTGTCACACCCCGCCAAGGCAGAAACGCGAGGCATACATCATGGGATATCATCACAACACAATGGCGTCTATACAGAGAATTCTATATGAAATAAATAAGTAAAACATAGACACAAAGTGTCATAACAATACCCATAAAACTAACCAAAATCCAAAAGGCGTCTTTATTGATGAAACGAAAGTTCTCGCCAATAGAAAGACATGCAACAATTATCCATAATCCAAACAATGCAAAATTCAAGACAATAATGCAATAAACTCCATGACATCATACGATCTCTTTCTAGCCACTTCTCTTTATCTTATTCCCATAATGCTCAACTGAAAATGATGCTTAATGTTGTTGAGAGTCATAGGTTTAAGACACACCAATAACTCGCTTTAAAAATTACTGTGATAAGTAAAACATAGCATAGCAGGACATACAACAATCTATCATACAAGCTTACATGCAATCACATCAATCCACATTGAGACGTTTACGCTCAATGGTCACAAACATAGAAACAAAACGTACAACAATGAGACGATCACGCTCACTATCAACCATCTACAGAAATCAGACGGTCATGCTCACTACTAACAATCCACGACAATGAGACGGTCATGCTCACTACTAACAATCCACCAATGCCTTGAGAAGGTCATGCTCAAGCACAACAATCCATATCACATTAGCAAATAGCACATAACATATAATAGTCTCGTATAGACCATACCTCATTTAAAACACATTATCACAGTAACTAAAACATTTAAACTCGTAGCATCATTTTCACCCTAAGAAAACATAAGAAAAAGGGGCTATGAAACTCACCTGAAGCACAAGTAGCTTCCAAACAATATCCACACAAGCTACACAATACAAACAAAAATGTCTTACACGCGACCAAGATAAAAGCTCATGTCTATGTAACACTCATATGATGGATGTATAAGATGTTTAGTTACCTTCACGGGTCACCCTGACACCCAACTTTAATCACTTCATTACCAAGTTTTATTAGTTAGTCATAATTTGTTCAAAACTGCAGAATTTTAACGCGACTTAACGTACTCAAAACCCTTACTTACTTACCTCCATAATTCAAACCAAAAATCACCTACGTTAATTAATGAGAATATTAACTACCTTATGATTTCCAAGAGTCAATTACATGCACAAGTACTCCTAATAAAATCAAACTTCAAAACAGTCCTAATTCGGATCTGTTTGCACATTAAAAAGTTTGGATTCAAAAAGAATACTTAGACTCCAAATCAGAAACTATTATTTGGGAGATTTCTAATAGA
>BQNB010000911.1:0-41110 GCA_026074375.1 Tanacetum coccineum | reverse complement strand
CGCTGGGACTGGTGAAAGAAAAGAGTATGCTGGAACTCTACCACTATGCAACAAGTGCAAGTTTCACCACAATGGCCCATGCACTGTAAAATGCGCAAACTGCAAGAGGGTCGGTCATTTGACCCGAGACTGTTGGAGTTCTGCTGCTACTAATAATCAAAGAACCCTCACTTGTTATGAATGTGGGAACCAAGGGCACTACAAGAGTGATTGCCCAAAATTAAAGAACCAAAACCATGGAAACCAAGCTGAAGGTACTGGAACACATGGAATGGTGCTTGCCTTAGGAGGAGGAGAAACCGATCAAGACCCTAACAACATTGAAGACGAGATCGAAGCTTAAAAGAGAAAGTTGTCTCGCTTTGCCTAATAAATCCTAAGTTGGAACTATCTTAGACTTTACCTCCTTAGGAGTCCTCGTTGTATTTCTCTTAAATTTCCGTTGTACGAACAATTTCAAATTACCTATCAAATCAATGTGTTGTGAAAATTTCGTCAACCTTACTTTAACTTTCTACTTTGAAAGTCAAATTATAACACTATTTTGACGAAAATGAGCATCGCATCGTTAGCCCTCAAATATACATAGCCTGATCAACTATGTATAATTCAGGAAGGACCATGCCATGCTGAGAGTAGTCACCTTAAAACTGCTCGTCGAGAAAACAATTTTCTATTTATATCAAGTTTTGTGTACGTATTCATAAAACATATCTATCACGAGGAACCAAACTAATAATCCTGATAACTAAGTAAACTCTTACACCATCTTACACTGAAGTCGACATCAAATCCTAAGCCAAGAAGCCGAGACACATCACTAGTCGCCTAGGACAATCCACTATTAAACTTACTCGCTAAAGGAGTTACGCCGATGTGAGACGTAAGCTAGTAGAATTTCAAGTTGTCCACCGAGTTATGCTTAAGGTATCACCTTAGAAAGGAGAAGTACGCTTTGGCAAACGGGGGAAGCTAAACCCCAGGTATGTTAGACCATCCAAGGTGATGGAAAAGGTTGGATCTGTTGCTTACAAAGCTTGAGTTTCCTCAAGAGCTGAGCAAGGTTCACAATATGTTTCACGTATCCAACTTGAAGAAGTGCTACGCCGACGAACCATTAGCCGTGCTGTTGGATGGACTTCATCTTGATGACAAGCTTCATTTTGTTGAGGAACCATTAGAAATAGTGGGCCGTGAAGTTAAACGGTTGAAGCGAAGTCGGATCCCATTAGTCAAAGTTCGATGGAACTCCAAGAGAGGTCCTGAGTTCACATGGGAACGTGAAGACCAATTCAAGAAGAAATACCCACACCTCTTCACCAAGACCGCATCGTCGTCAAGTGCTGCATCGTGAGCCTTGAGGACAAGGCTCGTTTAACGGGGGAAGTCTATAACACCCTGTGTTTTCAAGTCATTGACGACATCAATAAATTCACAATGTACCTTTTTGAATTGTACGTGTTTGCTTGAAATCATAAATATTAAGCTAAATCGCGTAAGCTAAAAATTAGCGTTCAATGTAAACGGGCATCAAACAATTAAATGTTTACATCAATCAAGGGTTATATAATTATTTTGAGAATAATTATTAACTTTGTTCATTTTATTTTTATCGGATACGTAAAGAGTATACGTTTCGCGATAAATTGCGTTTAGACACTCCCGGAACCACCAAAACTTTTCTACGCTTCAACAAATACCCACTTTTATACCCAATACATAAAAGTTGGAAAAATATATCATGTATATCATATCTATGCCGAAATTATGGCAAAGATATAATGAAAATCATCCATTTTGGTCAAACATGCACCATACTTCTTCATGACACACCATACCTTGTCTTTTGACTAAAGACCATAACTATGGCCATACCTAAGACTAAGAGACCATCCCTTGCACCTTACTTTGACTCCTAGACCATACCTTGCACCATACTTGCATCTATACATAAGAGATATAACACTTTCATATAATAACACTTAGTAAATTTTCAAAATCTTTCTCTCCCCATCTCTATAATGCTACGGCATTGTTCAAGCACTCTACCAAATCCATAGCAATTTTTATACAACCCATACACTCCTATACACATCTATCCTAAGGCGTTCTAAGGTGTTTTCATCCATTGAATCACCATTTACAAGTATTAATCAAGAAAAACAAGATTAGGGTTTTCTTGAGAAAACTAGGGTTTCTTAAGTGCAAGCTTTGGTTTTAAGGCTAAACACGGGTTTAGCATTTGTTTCTCATCATCATCATACATCATAAGGTCTATTTTAAACCTTTATGCTTTCATGTTATGAGTTTTTATATATATGATGTGCTATATAGTGAAATCACCATTAGGAATACTTTTGAACATGAAAAATATAATTTTTCTTGTGAATATGATTTTGTACACTTTCTCACATACTATGATGATGGTAATATCATGAAATAAAGGATATATAAGTCTTGTACAATCTTGGTTTAAGTATAAAAAGTTCATATGTAAACTTGTAATTAAAAGTTAAGTAAGTAAAGTTATGATTTTAAGTGTTATCATGGATTTGTAACCTTGATAACTTGGACACATGAGGACTATTATGGACAAGTAAATGCTAATATAAGGATGATATATAATATATATGATATATGAGACTTGTGGTAAAATACAAAAGTGGTAAAGTATAAAGAAAAGATCAAAAATGGAATCAACAAACTCAAGCAAACATTCTGTCCAAAATTCGAATTTTTACATATCCATTTTATATTTTTATAAGATAATACATTTCACGACGATTCCGAAAAGGTAAGAAACTTGTTAAACGGATTAATAACGAAAAAGTTACGTTAAAAACGAGTTATACGTTAATAAACGAAGTCGTAAGTAAATTTTTATAAAAACATTTTTATAAAAATTATAAACAGCAAGTGTTGATATTTTTAACAAATAATACATATTTTTAGGATTCCAAAATGATAAGAATCGTAATTTTTCAATTAATAACGAATGAGTTATGAATTTCGCGAGTTTACGACAATTAAAACTTTTATAAAACTATTTTTATAAAAGTTACTATTCATGACAGAAAGTTATATTTTTGTAAACCTCATAAAATTATAGAACTTTCAAAAACGAGAACGTCCTCGAAAGAATCGTTAAAAACGGAGCTATAACGAATAAAATACGACATTTACGGGTTTTACGACGACGAATACGATTTTTATAAAACTCACGTCTGATGTGAACAGTAAAAGTTACTGTTCACCAGAGGGTCAAAATATGAAAAATGTCAAATTATGATAACTCGTCCTAATACGAAAAGATGGTAAGAAACGCCGAGATCGGGTTTTAAAACGCGTATGTTAAGCCAGTTTTACTAAAACGGTAATTTACAAACGTTTTAACTTCTTAAACACTATTTTCCCAAAGCCATTAGGTTGGTGATTGAGTAGGATAGAATTTTTTATGTCGGTTTATCATAATGTACTATATTACTAGGAGTTCATCAATGGGCTCTTCGGATGGCGTTTCATGAGTTTTGTTGGATTTTCATTTAAAGTGTTCCTAATCTCCTCGAGCGTATGTTCATGACCTCTTTAATTATGATTAGCTGTTTCCGAACGATTAGTATGATGTGACTAACATTAGCAAATATCCTGATGTTAGTTAATACGAAGTACTTGGTACTTATAGTCCTATGATAATTTAGGTGCATTCGATCTTTACGTGACGCACTTTAACTGTATAGTTGGATTATCGGAACTCTAGGTGAGTTCATAGCCCCACCATTCTTTCGATTTCTATGATTTTAATAGTGGCGGTGGAAACTGCTTTGTTTTATAAATTGGACGCAAGTATGTTTACTTGTTTGCGCTAAGTTGCTTATAAATTAATTTATAG
Source organism: Tanacetum coccineum (assembly GCA_026074375.1). Classification (NCBI taxonomy): domain Eukaryota; kingdom Viridiplantae; phylum Streptophyta; class Magnoliopsida; order Asterales; family Asteraceae; genus Tanacetum; species Tanacetum coccineum. The sequence continues at coordinate 37,221 of BQNB010000911.1, read as the reverse complement.
TCCATGTCATGAATGTCAATTGATTAAATGTAGTTGTGTACTACATTATATTGAGCGCGGTTTTGGAGTGTTATTTAATAGATCTATTAGGGATAACGACCCGCCCCGTTAGGGTGATTTGCTATCATCGAGATCACGAACCGTTTATAGCCATTTCGGAATTTTTAGGGATGTTTAGGGTAGACAATCCGGAAATGGGGCATAAAATGCATTATAGTATTATTGCAAGAAGGGATGTCGAGCTCAGTGTCTATGAGCTTAGTGTATTGTATCTAGTTTTGTGAGATCTGCATGTGTTGCATTATCACTAAAAAGTCTTGCGGTCCTGCATATTATGATTTATCAAACCTATGAATTCACCAACAATTTTGTTGACGTTTTTAAGCAATGTTTTCAGGAGATCAATAGGCATGGGATGCCAAGGATGCATTGGGTTATATTTTGGATTGCACGCTTAAAGATTTAGGTGCATCATATTTTGGGAAATGTATTGTCAACTTTTGTAATATTCAACAATGAACAAGTAAAGCTATATGCTTTTGTATTAAGTCTTTCAGTTAAATCCAATGTATCATTTTAAACGACTTTTTGTGTCGTTCTTATATATCTTGTGCTATTGATCTTGAAGTAACACGCCTCGGACCCTTATTCCGCTGCGACCCAATTTGGGGGTGTTACATTTTTCCTTATAGGATTATCTTCGAGAAGAGGAATTAAGATTGTGTTTGGAAGAGGAAGAAAGGTTGCGTTATGAACTTGAAAAATTAATTGTCGAGGAGAAGATGTTTAGGCTGGAAGAGGCAAATAGGTTGAGGTTGGAAGAAGAGAATATGTTGCAGTTGGCGAAGGAAAATAATAAAAAGAAAAAGGAGTTTATGAATTCAAGTCATGGAAAAAAAAATTGGCCAAGTTAGCACCAGGCAAGAGGAATCACATTGATTCTTGTTCAGAAAAAAACTTGTAAAGATGTAAAACATTATTTTTTGGATGACCCCTTTTCTTTCAAGACTTGTGCGGATCAAATAATTCCGAAGGTGTGTAGATGGCTAATAAGAAGCTCTCGAAAATTCTCGAATCTTGTCACAGTGACCCCCCGGGGACACTATGTGGCCAACTGTTAGTTAACCGCAAGAAAGGTTTTGATGCCGGTTTCTTTTGGCCTACATTTAAAGAAGGATCCACGAATTTGTTCAAATCTTGTGATGCTTGTCCAAAGACAAGGCAAATCTCTCAAACATGATGAGATGCCTCAAAATGGCAATCCAAGTTTTGAGATTTTCAATTTATGGGTACAATTCTATGGACCTTTTTCCGTCATCTAGGTGGGTAACAAATATATTCAAGTAGCCATCGACTATCTTTCCAGTGGGTGAAAGGCGAAAGAGCTCCCTAACCATGATGCTAGGGTAGTTGTTAAGTTCTTAAAATCCATTTTCTCCCGATTCGGTGCTCCAAGAGCAATCAATAAGCGATTCGTGGACCCATTTTTTGTAATGACAAATTTGACATAGTTAAGTCTAGAATAATGGTGTCACCCATCGTTCTTTTTCGACTCCTTACTACCCTCAAACGAGTGGTCAAGTTGAGGTCACGAATCGAGGTCTCAAAAGAATTTTAGAGAGGACGGTCTGGGAAAACCGTGCCTCATGGTCCAACAAACTTGATGATGCATTATGGGCTTTCAGAATCGCTTATAAGACTCCGATAGGATGTACCCCATATAAGTTAGTCTATGGAAAAGCGTGTCACTTACCAGTTGAGTTAGAACACAAAGCATATTGGGCTCTTAAGCATGCCAACTTCAATTTAAAGACCGCGGGCGATCATCGAAAGCTTCAACTCAATGAACTTAGCGAGCTTCGTGATCAAGCTTACGAGAATTCGTTAATCTATCAAGGAAAGACAAAGAAGCTAGCATGGAAACACATTCAAAGATAAAGAATCGAACTTCAATGTTGGTGATCAAGTCGTCTTTTCAACTCCCGATTAAAGTATTTTTCTCCGAAAGCTCAAGTCCCGATGGTCCGGACTTTCAAATCACCGAAGTTAGTCCTTATGGCACTGCCGAAGTTTGTCTCATGCCGATGTTCTAATTTTCACAGTCAACTGCCACCTAATCGGGGGTCTTAAGCACTACTATGGAGGGGATACACCACCGTTTGGTTATCCAGGACTCCAGAATTTTCCTAAGGAACAACTAAATTCAGGGATCGGAGTCGAGCTTGCGACATTCGGTGAACAAAAACAACCGCTTCATTGAGTTCAACCCAAGCTTACCTTTCTATTATCTTACCCTATGTGTTGTTTGAGACAGAGGCTTGTTTCTCTCTCTCATTTCTCGATGTTTGTTGCTTTGTTTATTGTGATTTTTACAGATCCTCCTCACAAATTTCCGTGAAGCCTCTCGTGTCCGGTTGAATTATCCCGTTCTACTCGAGCATTTCATTCTTTGTATGAATTTAGTTTGGGGAGATCCATATCCTTTCATCATAATCAATTAACGTTTATCTTTGCATACTTCATAAACGGCTTAGATTTTCGTAGAGACCCGACTTTAAACATTGAGGACAATGTTTCGTTTTAGTTTGGGGAAGGGAATCTGTCGATTTGATGATTGCTTGCTTATTGTTTTGTTCTCACGTACCCGTTTTCCCACAAAAATAGCAAAAATTTTAAATTTTTCAGTCTTGTTATTTAGTTTTTATAAAAAAAAAAAAAAAAAAAAATAAAAAAATGTTAAGACACAAATGTAGGTTTTCCGCTGGTAAGAATAGAAAGTAATTTTTGACCCGATCGAACGTGTTGAGTTCTAGCTTTCTCCCTTAACAATTAATGATGATAGTTTGTGCTAGTCTCATATAGACTTTAAACATGCTAGACTTGAAATCATTAGTAAATGAAGGCTTGTGCTAATCTCAAGTAGATTTTAAATATGCCAAGTTGGATTTTATATAGGCTAAGCATTTGCAAATTTCTTTTGTGAAGAACAAGAAATGATAGTGTTATTTATAAGTCATGATGCTAAACGTAGAATAGTTGGTTTTCTTTCAAGCTCATATGTATTAATTGTGGCTTTTTCTCCCATTAGCTTGTTTCACCTCTATATAAATATGTTTAATAAATAGAGTTGTATGGTTTTTTGGTTAATAATTAGTTAATAGAAGTTTTCTTTAGTTCCTTTGTGATTAGGATGAGTACACATCAGGAATACTTAATTTGGCTTAAAAATGCAAAAATAATAATAAATAAGTATCTCTGCCAGATTACTTCATCTTGTCGGAGGCGTGGCCGATGTTGGAGTTTTCATATAAGGTAGGGTCCGGTGTCATAATAAGTAGAATAACCTCTTGTCGACTCGCTATCGATGTGGCTTCGAGATAAAAGGCACCGACCGGTTTTTACTAATATAATCCAAAGAGTCAAATAGTGTATGGCTACATCTTGTCGGAGCGTGGCGATGTGTAGCCTACTAAAAGGACTGAGGTTTAATAATGTTTGCCTTAATTTTTGTCTTGTTTTTGCCTTAAAGAGCCTAATGGTATAGGTGCAAAAATAATGGTCCATGTCATGCTTAAAGAGCCTTAGGGTAGAGACATGAATGTGCCTTGCTTAAGTGGCCTAATAAAAGCCAAATTTTGGTTTCCTCATGTGGACTTTAATCTTGATTACATTTGATCTTTTGAAAAGTGGCTAGGAGCTAATTATGCATACTATACCAGTACACTTTATTTTTGGAATCTAATAAGTATCGAAAAAAAGTCTTAAAGAGCCATCGGTATAATTACCTAAGTAAAACCTGAGATAAACAAAAGTAGGATTTGTGGAGGAAAAGGTAAGTACACAATTAGTATTTATGAGTAGTGTTAGTATCATGACTTATATTTAACAATGATCTTGTTTTTAAGCTTAGCATGGGAAAAGTGAAAAATCGGGGATGATGAAGTTATCTTTTAGACACTTAATTGTGCTTTTTGTTCTATGATCCTAAAAGTTACCAATAAGGTAATGAAAACAATACATTATGTCAACACAAATAAGTTGTAGTTAGGTAGTTAATTATCAAGAAAAATCATAAAAAGAGAAAAATCTTTGAAAATGGGAAAGTCGGGTGTTTTATAACTTGGTAACCTCTTTATCTCTCTCAAAACAAAAATCTTTGCTACTTTCAAAGTTTTAGATTTGGAAAGTTTCGAGGTATTTTGGTTATAAGGCATGTTATAATTGTCGTGGAGAGACACACAATCGTTTAGTTTGGGGAATTTTGATAAGTGTAAAATACACATATCCGTTTGTACCTAAAATAACCCAATTAAACCCAAAACAGACCAAAAATGTAGCAAAAATATGCTTGTAATTATGTTTGTGTGTGCAGGTATGATAAGTCAAAATTCAAAAGAAAACATCAAAAAAAAACGACGAACTCGCGACTCAAAGAGTACAAAGCCGAAGCCAAAAATATCAAGCCCAATCCTTAGCCAATTTCCTTTTGTAACATCCACAAGGGCCAATCTTGCTATTTTCGGAAGTTATTTATAACTCGAAAAGAGGAAAAGAAAGAGAGGGGCCATTTGTGCAAACTCACCAAAGCTCAACAGTTTTAACTGTCCAAAAGTAGGGCGAGGAAACCCAATTACATTCACATCCCCGCTTCCTCCATTTCACCCTCCATGGTAAAACAAGGGGGCAAATCAAAATTAAAGGGTGCTTAAGTCAATTCAAGAGGTCTACATCACAAATGAAGGGACAAATCAGTCTTTATCAAAGGATTCATTAACTTTCTCTCAAGAAGAGCCACGTCAACAATGAAAGAAGCACAAGTTTATGTGGGTTTTGTGCTAAATTCACTCACAAAACTAGCACAAACGTCACATCAAGGGAATGACACGCTGGCAATCCTCAGGTGTCCACATTTTGATCCAACGACTACAATTGATGATCAAATGATTGAAGAAATGATTGGTTGAGATTGAAAGTTTGGAGAGCAAGGCAAGAGGGTCTAGAAGCTTCAGCTTAGCACTATAAATAGGCCTTATTCTCACACACACAAGGGATCCGATTTTTTTTAGTCTTCTTTGTAATCTAGTTTTTAGTAATTTTTAGTGTAGCTTAAATTCGTGTTTTCCTTAAATGTAATTTTCATTTTTCAAGTAATGTAATCAGTTTATTTTAATTAATGAAATTCAGTCTTAAGTGTTTTAAATCTCATTTTCTAAGTTTTCATTTAAAGTCATAAGCTATACTCTTAAAATAGCCAAATTTGTCTCAATAAGCTAATAAGCTCATATTAAGCTCTTTCAGTCTATAAGCTGAAATAGAGCTGTTTGAATTCAGTATTAATCTTACTTAAACCTTTAATCAGTTTAATCTTACATGGATCTTATTGGATTTGAGCTTTTGGAAGGGGATCTTAACTTGGAAGAGATCCCAAGGACTTATACCTTAGCTTATTAATAAGCTAAGGAGCTTGTAGCTGCCTTAATTGGTTCCTTTTGTTTAGCTAAAGGATCAAGTAAGTTTCTCTTTTCATTCTTCTCTAATTTCAGTTTTAATTGCTTAGTTATTGCTTATATTCTTAATATTGCTTATTTGCTTATTCTCTTTGCTTATTTAATGTTTAAATATCTCTTATTAGTTGTTTGTCCTTATCTGTTTTTGCTTAAATAGATATAGATCATTAGTTGCTAATTTCTGTCATAAAAACTCATAAAATCCAAAAATATTAGTTTATTTAGATAAGATCTTAGAATTTTGCTTATTAAGTTGTTTAATCATGATTGTTAAGATTGTTTTAAGTTAGTTTTTATCTGGTATTTAGTAATTATTCATTAAATTTCTCTTAAAAAGCTTTTCTCAGTCCTGTCAAAATGGTAAAGGGGTGTTTGGTTTAGTGCATTCTCAAAAATTACACTAGCAGTACTAACCTCAGTTAGTACTGCTGACTCTTTACACTACCAGTACTAACCATAAGTTAGTACTGTTAGTATAAATTTTAGCTTTTCAAATTTAGTAGGATTAAGTTTAGTTCTAGTTATAGCTTATTAAGAATTTAGTTGTCATTTTCTAGCTTATTTCATTGCTTAATTTGTTTTTAAGAGTCAAATTACATTAGCAGTACTTTCACTGAAAGTACAGCTGAATTTTACACTAAACGAGTACTAACCTCATAGTACTAATAGCTTGTGTTCTTACTTAAATTTAGATAAGGAATTTTTTTAGATTTAGCCTATTAAATTCGGTAGGATTTAATATAAATATAGTTAAATACATTTTACGTCTTGATATGCAATTTCTAGCTTATTTAATTTCCTTAGATTAATTTAGCTGTCCAAAAGTCATAAAAAACCTGAAAATATCCAAAAAACAAAGTAGGAACTTAAGTAAAGATTAAATTTGATATTTAAGCTTTATAATCTAGTTTTTAAACTTATTTAGATGGAAAAAAGTTAGTTGGTAAATTCCTAAAAGTTTTAGAGTCTAGTTTAGCTTATTAAGGTTTTTAGCTTATTTGAAGTTAGTGTTTCCTTGCTTATTTCCTGAGTTTGCCTGTTTCATGCTTAATTTCAGTAGTTTTAAGAGCACTTCTATCTTAGTTTCTTTGCCTCTTAGATTAAGCAACTCATAAGTTTTCTAAATCACAATTTCCTTTTTAGAATTTAAGCTTTAATTTGAGTATTTATGGCTGTTTAAGTAAAAATAAGCTCGCAAAACCCTCACTTTCTGTAATCAGTTTAGAAATAAGCTCTTATTGAGCTTATTTGAGATTTTCAGTCCTAGTAGCTTTTATTAATTTTGTTCCAACTAGCTTCTTCTACAACTTTGCTTCTTTGAGTTTTTCATAATAAGCACTTTTCAAATTTCACCTTAATTCCCTTCTGGTCGTGGAACGAGTTCCCAAACTTGAAGTCTCTCAAATTGATTTAACTCATCTTGCATGGACTCAATCCAACTATGATCTGCCATAGCTTATTTGATATTATTTGGTTCAATAGTGCTGACGTTTAATGCATACATGCATACCTCAGAATCTGTGTATCGCCATTGGCGAGTCATGACAGGTTTAGATGGGTAACTAATAACTTGGTCTAGAGGATGATCTTTTGTCCAAATGTGAGTTGAGGGTTGTACTTGGTGGAAATTCTGCACATTTGATGGGTTTAGAGCTGTTGTTGATGACTCAATTTCCTCATGACTTGGAGGATTATACGGAACAAACTATGAATTGCCATCAAAATCAGCAGAATCTTCTTGATTGAATTCATCAGCCTCAGTTAAAGAGATTGGAGAGATTTGTTCATCAGATGTAGCTACAATGGGAGGAGCCTTATGTTCGAAAACAATAATTGAAGATGTAGAAGGTGAGTCTTCATGAATTTGAGTCGGTTGTGCAACAGAATTAATGTGTATATCATAAAACTTCTTCTCAAAATATTCTTCATACATTGGACCGAACAAATTATCTAAATCTTCTTTAGATGGATTATTCATTGTTTCTGCTAATGAATTATGATTTATGAATCATTGAAGCTCGGGTTCTAAACAATCGTGTTCAGAAGCCATAGCTGTAAGCTCGTCAAACTTGACATGTATGGTTTCTATAATCTTTTTAGTGTGTCGATTATAGATTTGAAACCCTCTTAATGTTTTTGAATAACCAATAAAGACCCCAATGTCTGCTTTTGGTTTCATTTTTCCAAGATCATCTCGGTCATTTGTTGGATAACACAATGAACCAAACACATGAAAATATTCAACATTCGGCTTTCTGCCACGTAATAGCTCATAAGGTGTTTTGTTATGTCGTGTATGAATGATTGACCGATTTTGAGTAAAACAAGCGGTAGCCACTGCTTCAGCCCAAAGAAATTCAGGTAATCGAGAAAAGATAAGCATCGTACGAGTAGCTTCAACAAGAGTTCGATTACGTCTTTCAACTACTCCATTTTGCTGAGGCATTCGAGCAGTTGAAAATTGTTGCATGATGCCTAACTTTTCATAATGAGCTTTAAGAGTTGCATTTTTAAACTCAGTACCATTGTCTGTACGAATCTTGCAAACTTTGGCTTTATAATTCAGTTGAGCTTGAGCAATGAATTTCTTTATAATCTCTGGAGTTTCATCTTTCGAATAAAGAAAGTAAACCCATGTATATCGAGAATAATCATCCACGATCACAAGAATATACTTCTTTCCATTGATCGAAGCTACCCGCATTGGACCGCATAAATCCATATGAAGTAATTCTAATTTAGAGTGATCACTTGGAACTAATTTGAGTGGATGAGAAGCTTTCTTGCTTTTTCCTCTTTCATAAGCAGAACAAAGGTGATCTTTTTCATATTTAAACTTTAGAAGACCATTAACCAAGTCAAGTCTGGTAAGATCGTTGCTGGTGCCAAAATTAAGATGTGAGAGTCTACGGTGCCATAACTATGACTTTGTTAAAGTTGCCTTAAACATTAGACAAACGGGTAAAGAAGCAGCCATGTTAGAAATGAAGATAGTATATAAATTTGATTCGCGACCTCCTGTAAGCAAATCATCTCCTTCCAGATTACGCACATAACATGTCTTAGAACGAAAAGCCACTTCTAAATCGCCATCACAAAATTCTCCAACGCTAAAGAGATTATGTCCAAGACCTTCGACATAATATACATGACAAAGATTGATATTGCCCTGTAATCACCATAGCCTGTGATTGCTGCAAAATTATCATTTCTAAAGTGAACGGTGCCCATGAATTTCTCAATGAAATTTTTTAGCAGTGATTGATCACCCGTCATATGCTTTGAATAACCACTATCAACAATCCACAGAACAATTTGTACTACCTGTAACACAAGAAGAAACATCACATGGATAAGTAGGCAATTTGACTACCCATTTTTTAACAAAAACCGATTGTTTTTCAGATGAACTACTATTCTGACCATTCGATTTTGTGTTAATAAGAGACCAAACAACATTTGGTTTTGATTCAAACCATTTTTGACAAATTCGACTAGTTCGAATCTTGTTCTTCATGTACGTGCTTAAAGATTTATCTCGTAAATTTCTTTTCTTTGTTCTAGAAACCTTATCGTTAGCTTTTGAGGTACTTCTGACATCAATCTTAGGTTTGGAGAATACATAAGTAGTATCTAAAGACTTAGATAGTGTCGACTCCTTAGAAAACCTAGTCTTGTGAACTACAAAAGTAGTATAATAAGATTTTGGTGTTCTAGATTTAGTGGATAAGGTTCTACGAACATTCGAATGCACATTCACTTTATAATTTGCAATACAGTTATCATGGCATGGAATAAGCACATTTTGCATACAAGAAACACATAACAAAGTTTTCGCTTTAGAAGCGTTTGCAACATCAACATCAATTACATTCTCTTTGTTTGAGATAACATTTTCAGATGTATTATCTGTTTGCTTATTTTTCGTAATATAAACTGCTACTTTCTTTGCTGGCTTCTTAGAGTTAGCTAAGACACTATTCTTGACATGTGAATCTCTATTCATTGGTCTTCTAACACTAGATGCAACATTCATTCCTGTAGAAGATAAATCATGCTTAGCCTCGTTTGTTTATGATTCATGTGTTGTGACAACTTTGTACATTCCAGGTGCTATGACATTGTTGTTTGAATTTACCCTTCTTTGTTTGACAGGTGAAGTCTGTAAAGTGACTGGTTTTGACACGACATGGTTTTATTCTAATTTTTGAACATCCGTTTTCTTTTGAATGACATGTTTATTTAATGGTGTGACACAAAGAAGAGGTTGAGAACCATTTGTCTTGTCAAACTTAGTATTTACAGACATACCTTTTTCAACATTTTCCAGTCTAGTTTTTTAATCTGATATGGTAAACAAGAGATTCTGATTCTCAGTACGAATAACACCATATGCATATGTTTTCTCAAAGACATGAGCAATTAATTCGTCCATTTATGTTTGAGTTTGAGACCCTATCTTTTTGATTGAATTGAAAAGCTTTTGATATTCTAATTTTACATTTTCATGTTCTTTTATCAAAGATTGCACCGTAAAATCCAAAGACACGTTCTCATCTCTAAGTTTTTCCATTTTTGAAATCCAAGAATAATCAAGAGGATTTGTGTTTTTATTCTTCAAATTTGAATCCCATTTATGTTTTTCTTTTTCATGTTGTAACTTTAATTCAAAATCAACACTTTGTTTTCACACCTTTGAACATCTTTTTCAAGAATTTTTATTCTTGCTTGCAAACCCTCTTGAATCTCGATAGATTTCTTTTTAAGTTGTTCAATTTCAGCATGGAGTAAATTGTGTACACATTTATGATTTAACAACACACTTAGTTCAATTTCATGCTTGAGAGATACTTTCAAAAGTTGATCTTTCAAAAAATCATTTTGCTTCTCTAGTTCACAAAGTTCACTTTCTGTAGACTCAAAAACATATTTCATCTCTTTTATATCCCTCTAAAATAGTGTCTTAAAGAATTCAAAACAGAACTGCAACTCGTTTACAATTAGTTTGAGTTGTTCTTGACAAAAATCATTGAGTTGTATTTCTTCAGGTGATGTATAAAAAATGCTTGCTCTTTTATAGTTCTTTTGAATTAATTCAGACAACTTTTGAAACCAATTTTTTATTTTATCCAATTCAATGATCAAAGGTGACTCACTCGGCATTGATTCCGGGATGGAAGGAGTTGCATTTGAATTCTTGTCAAAAGGAATAAAAGAAGATAGAAAATATTTTTGCTCAATAGAAAGCTCTTTTTGAGGAACAAAGTCTTTATAGAGAGCATTTATTTGTGCATAATCAATTGTCCAACAATTCTGTTTATTTGCAACAGCAATTGGATCATTCATTTTTTCGTACACTTTTTGTTGACTTTTGGAAGCATCATCAAGAGTGTCCTCAGTATCTCTAACATTCAAAGAAATCTCTGAATTACCTAAACTAGAGGCAAGATATAACTTTGGACATTGAGAAATTGCTTGCTTGAGTGTATAAGGATTCGGGTACCCCAAACCATGTTTTAATTGCTGATCATACACAGACAATGGCTTTGGTCCAAGCATAAACATTCCTTGTAAGGAATTGCCAAGTTTCAAAATTAGATCAACATTCTTTTTCAGTTTGGCCTCAAGATCTAGAACAGTGTCATGATATTTATCCTCATTTTCACTCATTTGTCTTTTTAAAATTGAATGAGTCTTTTGAAGTTCCTCATTTTGCCGTTTGTAATCTTTGACATCTAAATCTAATTTATCTCGTTGTTTTTCTAGATCTCGAATGATATCTCGATCACGAACAAATTGAGACTGGGCTTGTTGACTAAAATGTTTTGCTCGTTTATCGGCCTCAAGAAATTCGTTGAGATAATTATTATCCCCGTTTATGTTTTCCAAAACCCGAACCCTTTCCTTATACAACTCAAGCTGACTAGTCAAAGTCGTGTTTTGTTTTTGAACTTTTTGAGCAAATATTTGTTGTTTTTCAGCTTCCTGATATGCATTTCTAGCTAATTGCTCTAACGCACATAGATCAGGAACATGTGTATCTTTTTCAATACTGCCACTATTAACATTCCCATTAGGTGAATCAAATATAATATCGCTATCAATTTGATCATCACCAATAGTACTGTTAATAATTTTAGTATGAGTTGGATACATTTGTTCTTCATTTTCATTGTTGGATGAAGATTGTACCTCACTTATAAATGCAGAATCATAGCTTGGCCCAGCATCAGAAGTGTTATCAGCTGGTTGAATTCTGGCCATTAAGCATATGTTTGCACTGAGTTCTTCAATTTCTTCCATCCTTGAAGCATCAGCAAAGAGAAAATCATTCTGCTCATCGGTAAGAATTACTCCAGCTTCATCCTGTTTTGCCAGCAACATTTGTTCCATGAAGTATTTCGAGTCCCGAACTCTTGGCTTTGGACAATTCCTAGCATAATGTCCTTTTCCACTGCAGTTGTAGCATTGAACAGTTGAAGTGTTTCCTGAAGACGAGGTTCGAAGAGTCCTTTGAACATTTCCGGTCTCATTTGGAGCATTCGATCCCTCTACGATTTCCTCCTGAACATAAGCTCGTCTATTATTTCTTCCAGCATTACCAGAGTTCCTGCTTTGAATATTCACCCTGTCACCTTGAATGATTGCTTGGTTTCTGGTATTGGATGAAGTGCGAAGACGATTATTTGTTGGAGTAGAAAATTTTTGAGTAATGGCTCGAGCAAGTAACAACATTGCAGATGTTAGAGGATCTTCAGAATTGGTGTGAACATCATCCTGCTGGTATTCATCTTCATAATCAACCACAGACGTGGGATGTGTCACATAATAAGATGATGTATTTCTGGAAGATGAACCCGTATGTGCTACGAGAGCCAAAGGATCATGAGATTTTCTAACTTCTTTGCTCTTGCGACATTAACCAATTTCTCGAATTGCTGAAGGTAATCAAAAATATCATCAAACGTATCCACTGTCAAACGTTTAGCAAGACGAACTTGGGTAACATATTTCAACCATTCCGGTTGCAAACTACTCAGAAACTTTGTGTTAATTGTAACAATTGGAAAATGCATGTCATTTCTTTCCAAATCGTTCATTAACTGAGCAAAACGATTGTAAACTGAAACAAGTGCTTCCCCTGGTTCAGCAACAAACTGATCAAATTCGATTGTAAAATGAGTTTCTCTATCAACTTTGTTTTTTATCGTTCTCCTCATAAGACGTTCAACTCTTTTTCACATGTCCTTAGCCGAAGTGCAAGCATCCACAGAATTATAAATGTCATTTGGAATAGAAAGAAGAATCAAATTCATGAGCTCCATCTCAGCATCATAATGCAATAACGCATCTCCTTATAAATCCTCAGCTGTTTGCAATTTCAGAACTGTGGAGTTGTTAGGAATGAACATCTCAAACTGATAAGGACCTTCATCAAGTGCTTTGTTAAGCCACTTTCGGTTTTCCCTCTTTCGATTTATGTATCGTCTAAATCTACTTGCCCACGGTATATAACTACCCCTTTCAAGCATGGGAGGCCTAGTCTCAGAACCGGCATCAGCAAGAGATTGTTGATATGTTTTGGATGTTGACATTTCTTATGATTCAAATATTGGATCTTTGTAGACGAAAATGAGTGATATTTGTGAAAAGATTTCCAAACTCGGTACACTTCTCGAACACTTGTAAAACTTGGACAACACTGTTCTCGAATATCACGTAGTATGAAACTCGGTACACTTCTCGAACAGAACTAAACTCGGTAAAAAATACTAACAAACTCGGTATTCCTAAAACGTATTAAACTCGGAAATATTCTTACTCTAAACTCGATAGAACCGAGTTTTGAAAAATTCGAAGATTATGGATTATCAATAACCACCAACTCGATAAAACCGAAATTTATGATTACTGGATAATCCAAAACACTTAAAACATCAAATTCGATAAAACCGAATTTGATTTCCGAGTTTTTAGAAATTGACAAATTTGTTTTTCAAAATCCCAATTCACGATAAAACGTGATCTTGATGTATTTTAACACTTAGTAATCTTATTTTCGAGATTTAAAAGCACTAATTCCTTATTCACACTTTTTGATAGAACCGAAAAAGTGTGAAAGACTATAAAACTCGATAGAACCGAGTTTAACAATATCCTCCTAATATACGATTTTCGATAGAACCGAAAATGCGTATATATCTATTACAATACTTTTCTGTCGAGATAAGACTACAAGTGCTACTGAAACTCCTAAAACTTCAAGAAAAATGATCCGAGAGTATAAAAACAATTTCCGAGAATGCAGAAACGCTTCCGAGAACTGTAGAAAACTACTGAAAATGCAAACACCACACTTGATAACACTCGATAACGCCCAAATACTCGAAATTACTGCCAAAACTCAACTCGAAAGCTCAAACACCTCAACCGAATTCACCGAGTGTCATCACGAGGTTCTCGGACATGGAAAAAAATGCACAAATCGACCCACTTGTATTCTCTAATGGAGTATAATACCACTTGTTAGGTCTTATTTATCTTGAATCATACATTATCAATCATGAAAGCTTAGAGAGAATAGTAGTGGAGGGAAAGTATTCAAATTTCAAATGTTATAATTAGAGGGAAAAGGGAAAATGTTTATTACAAAAGCATCACCCTCTAATGATGATTAGAGGGGTATTTATAGGAGAAGGAAGGAGCATTCTTTTCTTTTATTTTTCACTTCTAGTCCCTAAACTTTGGTAATTATGCTATTTCTTTCTTTTAGCATAATATACCTTATTACAAACTACTTTATACTAAACAAAATAAAGACTATTAACTAAATATAACTAAACCACATAATCAACACTTTTTATGAACCTAACAATGTCGAGTCCTAATCTTAGCTAGAATATACCCTTGGATTGACACACAATCCAAATCACACCAATACACAATTTACACTATTGGATTTACACTCAATCCAATTTACACAACAACACAAAGTAAATGTAATGAAGATATGTGATCTTGAGAAGGAAGAGAGAGATCACTTGATAACAAATCGTATATAGAAGAATACCATTGTTCTTCTCTTGCACTTGATTAGAAGAAGAAGGGAGGAAGAAAGAACTAATCACTTGAAAACAAGATCAAGATATGTTAGTGATCAAGATATGTGTTTTAGAAAGAAAGGAAGAAGAGTAGAATAACAGATCTGAATCAAAATACGTGACAAGATTTCTAATTATTCAGATGGTTGGCCTAGTATTTAAGGGGACAAAAAATGGACACGTTGCAGGTGGTCAGGCGATAATGTTTATCCTTAAACACCCCAAACATGAAAAGCATACATAATGCTTAACAAATAAACCTTGAGGATTTAGGAATCTCTCAATACAACCATTAGTCTATTCAAATCCACATCATTATCTTGGTTAGATGATGATACCATAAGGAACGTGTTGATCGAGTCTTAGCCCTTAAGCATGTGTCGATCGAATCTTATTATTGGTTCTTAAACATTTCCATGTTTTAAGCATTAATCATGTTTTTTTTTGTTGTTGTCTTTAGTGCCACACTTTAGAGTGCATATACTTAAAACATACATGATTTGTTCCCCACTAAGTGTCTTGCATATATATCTATCATCGTCATTATATATATGTGCATTTTTCTACTAACTTTGTTTTGTAGCACTTTTTCGTTACTCGATTTCTTGGTGCCCCAATCAAGGGGGAGCATACACCAAGGGGGAGCATTTGCATATGTCCAAGCTATTACATTTGCAACCGTTAAAGACATCCACACATTTCTTGATATGTGTTCTTCATCCCTATATATTTTTTTTGTTGCACAAAACTAACCATTGATGTAGGTTAAGAGTTTGCAACCAATTTGATCCATGGATCCGCTTGAGTCAATGTTCAAGGGATGTCATTGTTTAAAAGGGATTGATAGAATCAAGACTTCACTTAGGATGATGCAAGCTCGCCTCTTTAATTGAAGAGTTGAAGTGTAGTAAAAGTCTCGTCTGGGAGTCCACCTTTTTGTTTCGACAAAAGGGGGAGAAGAAGTGTATACAAGTAACTTATACATTTTACTAGGAGTTATAGTTTACATATTTTTTCATCATAAAAAAGGGTGAGATTGTTGGTAGAAATATTGCGATATTTAATCTATACATTCTCTTTATGTTTTGGTGATGACAAACATGTAACTTATAACACATAACGTAAAGTGCTTAAGTTACTCGTAATCACTAATCATTAATTCGTCAACATCTTTTGACGTCTCAAGTTTTCTTCAATAATTAATTTAAGTTCGCACTCGACGTAAATCACTAAAGGTATGAACAAACAAACTTTAATTTGTTGAATGATCAAAGAAATTTTTTACTTTTCCAAACCTTACATTTATAAAATGGGACAAACATTTTAAAATATATACAAAACATTTTTGTATTTATAAGAAATGTTTTATTCAAAATAAATATTTTGAATTCAAATTTTCCACCTAGAAACGGCTAGAAAGTTCCAGAAAAACCTTCCCCACAAAAGGACAAAAAATGGAGCGTCTGAAAAATGGGCGGCCCCTTAATTAATTAAGGGGACCTGCCATAATTAAGGGGACCGACCATGTATAATTAAGGGGGCCGGCAAAATAAAAAATCAATATTTTTGCCTATAAATAGTGGACTGTTTCCACAGATTTTTTTCACCTCTTGGCACACAGTTTTCTCAGATCTAAAAACCTTCTTTCAAATCCTTTCCTTTGATCACTTAACTTATTATAAGTTTGTTTATAATGTGATCCAATTATCCATCCATTCAAGTGCAAGAGAAGAACTTTTGTTATCATTAAGATACAAAGTTATGTAGATTAGTTAGTGCATTCGTGACATGTCTTACATTCACAATGTATAGATCGAGTCCATGTATTCCAAACTTGTGTAATAGTTAGATCATGGTGATCATGGTGTGTATAGTTTGAAATCGAGTGATCCTTTGTAATGTTGTGAAGATAGGTGTGATCATAGTAGTGTTTAGTGTAAGTGAAGTAGTGAAGTATTTGGTGGATATTACTAAGGCGTGAAGAAGTTGTGTAGTGTGATTTGTGAAGTCGGGAAATTGAGAAGGAAGGTCGGTGAAGTTGTTGAAGTTGTGAAGAAGTCGTGAAGTTTGAAGGTCATGAAGTTTTGTTTGTGATTAATTGTTTTCTAAAGCTTACCGATAAGAACTCGACATTTAGATTGTGTCATAAAATCTGTGTAAGCAAAGTTGTGGTAACGTTTTCTCCGCCTTAAGGAAGCTTTGTTGACTAGTGAAGTAACCTCCTTCGAGTTGGTACTCGGGAGTGGAGTAGGGAGAGAGAGGTACTTCGTAATGACCGACCACTATAAATCATCCTTCTACGGTTTGCATTTCTCTTTCACTTATCTCTTTATTCATTTAAACCTTGCATTTATCGCTTATATATTTTACTTGAGCATTGTGTGATGTGTTGATTATATAATTTTAATAAATGTAAATATTGTGCGTTGGTTTGTATTGTTGTAAATCGATGTATTAATATGTGTATATAACTCGTATGAACACTCATCATATTGTATCACGCTTGATCGGTAATTTGATACGAAACATTTTAAGATTTTTAATAGAAACGTATTCACCCCCCCCCCCCCTCTACGATTTCCACAAGATTAAGAAAAAGTACCCTCATCTCTTTACAAGTAAGGACGAAGCGAAGAAAGCGGATAAGTCGAGCTGAGCACCTGGACGGCGCTCCCTAAAGGAGGGGAGAATGTAACAACCCGAGTTTCAGGTCAACGTTTATCCCGAGCATAATTATTTTTGCTACGTAAATAGTTATAGTCGTTTATACTATATAAGATTTGATGAGAATTTCCAATTTTAAGGTAATTTCATGCCGTGATTGAGTTTCTATTTGTTTTTAGCGTCTAGAAAGTCAGAAAAAATTATATTGTTGCTCCGAGAGCGTGAATATGTTATTTTTATATTTTATGACGTTACTCCGAGTTTTTGTAAAAACCGTGTTTAAAGGTCGTGTTTTACGAGGTTTAACGTTTTATTAAACGTTTTAAAGTAAAATTAGTGGGACGGATTTAAAATATTTACTAACGTGGTGTGACCCGAGTTATGGCCGATTTTACTAACAAATAAATGCTTTGTATTAGTTTTAAAAGGACTTGAGAATAGACGGACTAGAATTACCAAATTCCCAAACTACTTTTCTATAAATACAACCTCAACTCACACACTTATAACTTTTACAAAAATTATTTCACTTTCTCCCTCTCTTGCTCTCTTCGACCGGCCACCACCACAACACTAATTTTTCCGGCTTATTTTCCGACATGCATTACAATCAAATTACATATTATTAATCCTTGTTTCAAGAGCTACAAAACACATTATTAAAACCTCACATGCAATAAGATTTGAAGAAGTTAGATTTTTGGTTGGTTCATGTGAATTTCGTGTATAAGGGGGTGTTGAAAATAGTTAGATTGTTATTGTTTTCAAGTTAGTTGATTGAAAAAGGGTTTTTGGTTAAGGAAGCCATAGTTTTATTTTTTTGAAAGCATTGTGAGCATCTAGTTATGTTTATGTATTAATTAATTTAGTTATATTGCGTGTTATATGGTTATTGCTATAAGATTCAAGTGCAGAAATTATTGAAAGTGTGTTTGGTTATTGACCAAAGTTTGATGGTTTTGGTATAATTATATAGACTAGTTAAGCGTATTTTGATAATCGGATTATGTCAAAAATATCGTTTTTCTTACGCTTTGGTTTGACACAAGTTTGACACAAAATTTTACATAACCGTAGCGAGTCGAGAAATTTTTGAAAGTTATTTTTGATAATGTCAAGTATTATTGTAACTCCTCCAGCCTTAAGCTACGTTTCGCTAGGTGGATCGTCACGTAACTCTTAATAATGAACGTTTTACGGCCAAGTCAAGTTTGGTTATTATTGGGGTAAAAAGTCAACTATGAAGTTTGACTTTTGAAAGTCAAACTTGCGTAAACTTTTGAATATAGTCTATAATGAGCAAAGGGTTCGTAATGTTAGTTAATTGATAACGAAATATGAAGTTCAGATTATATTATCCTTACTTTCGGTAACTTTCTAAAAGTGGAAACCTTGTGGAAAAGTGTAGTAATATTGTTAAGTGCGTCAAAGTGAAATGTTTTGCGTCGCACTTGGAGATTATTGTATATGATTATATATATATATATATATATATATATATATATATATATATATATATATATATATATATATATATATATATATATATATATATATATAAAGTAAATATAGTATTATAAAATATGATTGTATATACGTAATAGTAGTGTATATATATATATATATATAAATGCAAGTATGTATTATATGATTTATTATACTTTTAGTCATGTGCCGTTATATATGTATTATATAGGTCGCGGTTAGGATGTGAAGCTATTTGCGCTTGTTGATTTGATTGATTTGGATCTTTTGCTTAAGGTGAGTTCATATTCTCGCATTTCAATCTTTTAATTGTTTTTAAACCCGCGAGGGGGATGCATGTTTGTTTTATAAATTGAACACATAAGATTTATGGTATGCCGGACCCGATTACAAGATTGTTTCCGCATAAGTAGCTATTGTCGAAGTCCCTTAATTTATGAACCGTTAATTGCCTTGTAAGGTGAACGCATTAAATAGATCTATTGGGTTTGACAACCCTGTCCGGGGTCTAAATCCTTGTGACCTCCTTGTCAAACGAACATTTTGTATTTAGAAAGTAGTAGGTATATGACAATAATACCTTGATTTGGGGCACATTAACATATGAAATGCCATATGTATTGTTAATGTTCGGTGTCATGAGCTTATTGCGTGAAAGAAAAGAAGTTGCTATACATTGCATTCGTTGCTTTGTTTTCTCGAGAACTAATTATGTGTTTAAAGATTATTGCTTATTAATTACTTTAAACTCTATGAATTTCACTCAACATTGTTGTTGACGTTTTAAACATGTTTTATCCCAGGTAACCAAGGATGACGGCAACGACGGCGTGGAGGTGTCATGCGTGTGATGGATTTGTTGAAAGACTACTTGTGTGTTCCTTGTCTTTCAAAAACAATGTCTTAAGTTGTTCTAAAACAATGTCTTTATTTTGAAACAATAGTTTTTCAAATGTTGTAATGGTTGTGGTTGCGATTCTGTGGGGACCTAAACGCATTTTAACTTTGATTAATAATGGAACACATGTTTGTTAAACGTCTCTTTTGGGTCGTTTTCTATAGTCTTGGTGAATGGTGCTATTTAGTAACATCCAAATTGCTAATTCCGCTGCACAATCCAATGTCCGTTGGATGAGGGTGTTACAATTGCATCTATCCCATTGAGCAGACAAGACTTCACTAGTAGCATAAGACTCTTTCAAACAAGATCCATCAACAAAACCATACTTATTTCTAGCTTGCAAGGCTAATTTCACAGCACCAGACCAGATTCTATAATTCTCATTACCAAGCAGCTTAAATGGAATAATAACATAATTACTATTATCACTATTTTGAACATGCAAAGGATTACCAGCATCTAGATTATTAATAGAATCAACAACAGCAGAACCACTAGGACTAGCACCAACCATGATGACAGGAAAAACAAAGAATCAAACAAGAACAGAATACAAATAACAACAAATAAGACAGATAAAGCCACAGAAACAAACAATCAACAATACAAACAGATAAAACCAAACAAACAAGATAAAAGATCTTAAGGAAGAGATCACACCCAAGATTTCTTAGAATCTTGTTAAGGAGACTAGGGTTGGCCAGAGCAGGTTTCCACACCAGTCAAGCTGGAGGGTCAAGATTTTAACCGAACCCGTTTGCACCTCCTTTAACAAAATCTTTGAACTCAAGTGTGATAGATTTACAGAGCTTTACAAATGCGGAACCAGAACAGCAACCTACGCCTTTTGATTCATTTAGTCAAGGGGAACAAGTGGAATAATGAGCCCAGAAGAATTTGAGAGAAAACCCCCAAATCAAGAAATTAGGGTTTCAGAAACCCTTATTTGCCAAACCCACAAATCACCAGATCAACACTCAAATCAACGAATCTCAACACGGTTGTTACGATTCAAGAACCAATTGATCAATTACATCAGCAGATCAAGAAACCCCAAAATTGATCAAAACCCTAATTTGAGAAATCACAATCAGAGCCAACCTGGCTCTGATACCATGTAAACAATATCAAATCAAGCCCAAGAACACTGATTAGGCACTCAACCAACCTCCCCTTTAGTGCTCTTTATTACCAAAAGTATTACAATAAGACTACTCCTCAAACGAGTTATAGCCAAACAATACAAAAGACGATGATCAATCCTCACCAGGTGAATCTTAATCTTATTCTCACTACAATATCACTCAAACGCTCAAAACTACTACAAGATTGAATGAAGAGATCAACCTTGTATAAACCCTAATCACACAATCAATATCAAGACGATATTGATGAATACAAGAACAATCGTGATCAAACGATTAGACAGAGAGAAAACTAGATATGAATAAGACTAAGACTGAATGAATGAAACCCTAAGTGTGGAACTTTAGCTTATATAGAGGCTAAAGTTTCACTTAGGTCCCTCAACTTCCAATCTAGACACTTCCAGCTGAAACTAAGAGATAGCAGCTATAACAACTTTGAAACTTGACAAGAACAGCCCCTGTAGTATAAAGAGCTGAAGCCTGCATCTTTAACAAGTCAAAATTGCAATTCTAAAAAAAAGATTTTGAAAAATAACCCGATTGAAGTACGGGTGAGAAATATAAAGACGCAAATAAAAGAACTTACATTATTAAGGGTCTTTTTTGGCAGATACACAAAACTTAAACGCGTAACTTTCGCAACAAGAAAAAACAAATCTGCCTATAAAAACACGCATTCGTTCACAATATCTCCATATTATTCACCCCCTCCCAAGCGATCGTATTCTCATTACTTCTCTTGCGACAAAAGGGTTTTTCGCTGTACTCTTCGATATCGTATGTCGTTAATCGCTATGATGAATCCTGTTTGTCACTGTGTTTCGAATGTGTATAGTTACTTGTATTAACCATAATCAGAAAACATTAAATTAAACCCTAAATATCGTAATAATCAGATGATGGTTTATAACAATAATCAAGAATAAAAAGGGACTTATAGCTGTTATGGTTTCGCTAAACATAGCCGTTTAAGAGGTGAAATCGTTGATAAATTATTGTACTTTAACCATGACCGGGATGGTTATAGTACAATAACTTATGCATGTTTTCGCGTCTCAAACATAGCCGTGAAGGCGTTTAGCTTAACTGAAGCTTCTAAAGCAACAGTTGTATATCTTTGAAGAAACCTATTTTATTAAAGTACATTTTCCGAATAAAGCAACCTCTGCGGTATTGATAACGATTTTTGGGTATCAATCAAACATTATCAGTGGAAAACTTGTATCAGAGTTGAGTAAAGCGCAAAATATGAAAACTTAAGTGTATCTGGGAGGGTGGTCAAGATTTGCTCATTTATGTACAATATTAATTGAAGTTTTATCATGTTTTTTGTAGTTTGATTAACAATAAGATGAAAACTGCTATGACTAGACCCGTGTCTGCAATTAAGTTTTCCAATAGCAATACTGCTATTCCTGGTGTCGTGCCTCCAGTTAAGTTCTCGCAAGAGACAGAGAAGTGGCAGCTTATTAATACTGTAAGGAAGAGCCCCGTCTCAGCTCAGGTCAAACGCTTGATTGACCTGCTGTTTGAGGTACAAATATTTTAACTGAAGTTGGTTTTGATATTTATCCTTATTTTTTTTATTTGCTTGTGCATGGTATGGGTGGCAAATTTGACCCGTTAACGGGTCAAGCGGGTGATGCTAATGGATTTGACCCAATTGGAATGGGTTGCACATGTTAAAGTGAAATTGAGTCTTATGATATAGTATGTATAGTCATATGTTGTACGAGGTTGCACATTTGACCCATTTGTGATTGTAATGGGTCAAGTGGGTTAAGTAGACACATTGACAGTCAATCGGAATGTTATGATACAGTGGTTATAAATTATAATCATATGTTGCACATAATATAAATTATACACTTGTGTAGTGTTCTGATTTATGACCATTTCTTAATTTGTATGCAGTCAAGGAAATCCCTTACAGCAGAGCAAATAACTAAAGTAAGTTACGTTGATGTCGAAGGAAACAAAGATATGTTTGAGTTTTTGGCCAAGAACCCAAAAGTTACCTTTGATGGGAAGTACTTCTCTTACAAGGTAAGTCGTTAATGATTCATATAGTACGTGATAATGTTTTTTTGAAAATATCACAATGATGGAACATTGATAGAACTTGGTAATTAACTATTTAGCGACACTGTCCCTATCTCTAATGTAACAATATGTTGTATATGCAGCCGACACATATTGTTGGAGGCAAGACACAGCTTCTCAGTTTGATAACGGGACATGTAGACGGCATTGCTGTTGCTGATCTAAAAGATGCCTACCCAACAGTCATGCAAGATTTACAGGTATACATACATACGCGTATGTATGCATGTATATATGATCGATCATGACATGTACATCTTATGTTAACAATTCAGGCCTTGAAAGCTGGCGGTCAAATTTGGCTTCTCTCAAGTCTTGATTATAAAGAAGGCGTAGCGTACCCTAATTTGTGTTTGGCGGAAGACAAAGTGAAAGTGTCCATCAATGTTGACGATGGGCTAAAACAATTATATCGTGAAACTGAGTTGCCACGTGACATGTTGGATGTTGAGCGGGAACTGCGTAAAAATGGGATGAAGCCTGCTACAAACATGGCTAAGAGAAGAGAAATGGCTCAAAACTGTCATATGTTAATCAAGCCAAAACCAAGAGAGAGGAAGAAAGTGATCAGTAAAAGGACAAAGCTCACAAATTCTCATCTTGAGGATCTTCTGAGAGCTCTGGAGTAACCAACTACAGTTGTGTTTTGGATAGAATATTTGATTTTCAGTGTTAAAAGGAAAAAATTTGCTAGTTTGGACTTGTATAGAGTTTTTTTGCTAGATTTGTAAGGCAGAAGTGTAAGATAAGGAAGTTAAATGTCGAAGGGCTGTGGCTGCTATCTTGAAAAGTTCAGCATTTGTAGGTTACTAATCCCGGAAAATTAGGGGCGCATTAGTAAAATTTCCTTCACAATATATGCAAATGGTATCGAGCATGGGCGACCTGTTATTCTCACTTTTACAAAAAATCCTACGTAATAACTGTTTTTATTTTTCGATTTAAGTCTGTAGGTCTAATCCCGGAAAATTAGGGGCGCATTTGTACAGTTTCATACGCAAAATTTCAGGCTATGGTATCGAGTATGGTTTTATATAAAGTGTCACTTTCATGCAATATGATGATAGTTTTGTAATGACATGTCTTTTATACTGGAAATGGAAAATAACCTTTTCGAGTTAATCATATTGTCATATTGAAAAATGTATCTGTATGGGCTTTTATGCTGTTGCAGAAGATAAATCTGTGTTCGTAAAGTTGGTTTCTCAAACCATAAAAGTTTAAAACTTGATATATCATAGATTGAAAATAGTAACTAAAATAAACTAACTACATTCAAACTTTTATCCCTTCATGAAGGCATCATGACAGGTTTACATAAGATCTTGGGTGTCCTATAGCATTGTTACGAATTGCAATCATATATATGACATAATTTGAATGATTCGCCGATCGGTAGAGGCAAGTTAGACTAAAGTGTTGGTGATCCAGCATATGTTATTCATTTCTATGCAAATGATGAGAATGAACCTGTAATAACTCCATCTTAGTATACCAGTAAAGAATTATGCCTTGGGTTTATGTTCTATCAAGATATCAAACATATATAACTTCGTTGGCATATTCAAGACACGAAATATCGTTAGAATAATACATAGTTCTTGATCTATTGTCCTAAGATACAGGGCCGTCTTTGAGGGTGTGCGGGGTGGGCGACCGCACAGGGCCTCGAAATTTTTAGGGGCCCCAAAATTTGTCTCATTAACAATATGTTAAATGTTTAGATGACTAATTTGCATTATATCTTATAAATAATGACATTTTATATATTACAATTTTTCTCAAAAGGTCTCGTTATATAATTTTGCACAGGGCCTAAAAAAATTCCGAATTTTAGAGACGGCCTTGCTAAGATATATTGCCACACATATCTAAGAATTAGTATTCTTATAGAGACGTTGCCTTGCATAAGTATCACTATTGCTCAACCAACAATAATTCAGCTGCCAACAATCACCTTTGTACACTTATCACATATAATTGATGAACCCTAAATCCATTGCAAGGTAAACGTATGGAATTCTATAAGTAAAATTGATCAGGAACATTTTTTAACCCATATCTGTGTGGGACTCTTCAAATAAGTAGACTCAACAAAAAAAGTGCATACTGGATAATTCATTACAGAAAAACTTAATTCTTCTCAAAAGAACCATATAATTTACAGTACTTCGAGAAAACACTGCCTATAAACATTATACAGTACTTCAAAACATGCATAGATAGTCGTTTATTACTAATTTAAGAGAGAAAATGAGGTTATTTCTCGTCATAACTTCCTAAAATAGAAACAATTCGACAACAAACAAAGAAACAATAGACCATATGATATCAAAAGTTATGAGAAAATAGAGACTATTTAAAGGAATCAGCGGTAATGAGAGAAAATAGAGGAAGTTAAGAGATGAATGGATAAAACCTTGTTATCTAATTTATTTCTTTGGATTACAGTAGAGATCATTTCGGAATTGATTGCATAAGGAAGAAATCTGAATTAACCTTAATTTTTTTCCTCTTAATCAGCCGAATTTTAACCAAATGTCTAAACACGGCTGCCTGATGGCAACGATAATGACAGCAATTGTGGTTGTCATGATGATGACCACAAGCAACGCTACGCCTACGGATAGTCCTTTTTGCAAATTTGCAAAGTTAAAGCCTTTATGCAACCGGATGGTACGTGGCGCAAAGACTTATAATGAAGCTTTAAAAAATGCCTTGCGGTTAACGCTTGTTCTCAACCGAAGGAGTTCCATGCGGGTTTTACCCATTGTCAGCTCTTTGGTCCCAAAGACCAGTTCTGAATCCTCAGAAAACATTCTAAAAACATGTCAAGAAAAGGTAACTGATATTGCTGGTTACCTGAAGGATCTAATTGCAGCAGTTGATGAAGATAACAAAGACATGATTGAATATTATTTGCGTACGGGAGATATCACATTAAGAGATTGTGTCGATAGTATCACAGAGTGCGAGGTTCAATTACCTCCCGAGCTTTCAAAATTAGCCAAAGATGTTGAAGACTATAAGGAGACTGCTTTAATCATTTTCCTACAAGCACCAATTGAAACCATATACAATAAACCTTTGCCTGCCGATTATCAGGGTTAGTTATACGATGTGTATGATAACTCCGATAGGACATTAGGGTGTTCTACGACATGTTGAACAAGACGTCCTTGTTTTGTTTTTTTCGTTTTTTTTCCTTCAATAGATGCATTGTAAACTTCTTTTTAGTTCAAAATATGGAATTAATTGTGTAGGTTTTGCAGGGTGATATAGCAACCACATTTTTACTTTTGGCATATAGAAATGTAACAAAGGGCGTGTCCCAAATGATACCCATGTTGTGTGAGAAGCTCCTCAACCAAATGGTTCTTGCTTACAACATGCGAGATAGATTTGTGGTGTAAATATTGTGAGATAGTTAAAATTGCCGTCCTAAAGAAGAAGAAAAAAGGTTGAACTACGGGCTTTCCTGAGGGGAAAAACCGTCAATTGTATATTTGATCGGGCATCATATTTTTTAGGTACTCGAATAGCAGACATACATGATGTACATATAACCAACACTATCAAAAGGATACTATAATCTTTTGAAATTGCAAGTGTTTAAGATGCAGAAATTAAGCTACTGGAACGCATTTGACCGGTTAAAGGAAAAACTATAAGCTTAAGAATCTAGTACTATAAGATAAAGAGCCAGCAATTTCACCTTTCAAGATACAAGATAGGCATATATATTTTCATTAGATTGGACTTTATATATCACTCTTATCAAAATTATACTTTCAAATGCCTCAGATTGATGGTCAACTATTTTCTAGTAAGAAAAATGTAACTCACCTCCCCCTTGCTATTTTGTTAATACTACGCGATCAGGGAAATCTTTGGTT
This sequence comes from Tanacetum coccineum, assembly GCA_026074375.1. NCBI lineage: Eukaryota > Viridiplantae > Streptophyta > Magnoliopsida > Asterales > Asteraceae > Tanacetum > Tanacetum coccineum. The sequence goes on along the minus strand of BQNB010000911.1, from coordinate 10,416 downwards.
TTGGCTTTTGATAAAACTCGCCATTGCAAACACACCAACTACATACATGGACTAAAATTGTTTTTATCATGGTAAATTTTCAGAATTTGTTACAACTTCATGGAAAAACCTGTTTATAATCTTCGACACATTTTCACAGTGACCATACACAAAAATTGCCTGGTTGGTTGTAATGCTCCAGATCACGCAGCACAAACATATTTAAAAAAAGTTACTCACCTGTATCCGACAGAGACCACACCACTTTTGGGCTGTTAGCAATGGCAAGTAGGCGTTAGCTTTCAAGTTAGTAAGACTGCCCGAGAAAAGAAACCAGCAACAACAAAGCTACACCAGCAATAAAATGAAGTTCATAGAAGTTTTATTGATTTGACTACTGACGAAGCAAAACTAATAGATAATAAGCAGATCGATATAGGCTGGCTAATGCGTCAATTTTGAAACGCACAAATACAGGATAGTCTCAATGTGTACTTTCAGGTGAATGATGATGTATCCGACTTAAATTTACTGACCCAGACTCAACTGACTCAGTAGTCGAAACATTGGTCAAAAGCAACAAAGAATCACCACCACTTAGTTTATCAAGCTCCATGCTACCATTACAATCGTTGCTGATATCTTCGACTTTAACTTTGACTTCACAGACACCTACAGATGGTGCACTTTTTATGTCATGATTTTCAAAAGGATGGTCTACCTCCATATCCATCTTCTCTAAAGTTTCACCAGATTTCTCTAAATTGTTGTTGACGATATCTTCATTCAGAGGATCTATATCAAACTTCTGGATCTGGAGTTCATCTTCCTTTTTAACCTCAAGAACTGGATCCTCGAGAGCCTCCTTCACAAGTTTTTCATCAACTAGACCACTTTTCTCTTGATCAGGCGCTGCAATAGACTCAGGTCCGTTTAACACTCCCTCTTGATTCGTTGCACCAGATTGTTCCTTTTGCTTTGTGTAAAGGAACATGGCTTTCTGCAACGTAAAGGACATAAACCAAATCTAAGAGAAGTTGGAGAAAAAAAAAATGAAATAAAAACCAGAACAGGCTAGAAGAGAGTTAATATTTTGGTGGAGAAACATTGGAAAAGTGTGTGCCTCTAGCATCATGGTCCAAGAATTACATAAGTAATGTTATAATATTTTACTATCGAAAAATATTAACATCCAGGATCAGTGATTGAATTTTAATGAGTGTTTTTAGTATTGAAAATAGGATAACAAGGTGCAATATTTTGGTTAGTATCGATAAATTAGATTACTATGCTTTTACAAATAGGCGTTCACTATCTTATGTTTTCACTTTCATGTAAAATATTAAGAAAACGGATTGGGCATCTCCAGAAGGAGACTTTCCTCTTGAAAGCAAATCAATTTACTATTTTCTTTTGGTTTTTCTTCTACTTAATATTGCAGCCGGGTTCTATCAGAAGCATGTCAACTTCTTAGGTTATTTGTACGAGATGATGTTATAAAAGTCTGTCTCTTTGGTATAAAATCATAATAAAAGAGATTGTGAGAAAAAATCCATGTGAGTATATAGTTATGCTTCATAGCTCAGTCATGGATTCAGCCACTGGAAAAACCAGAATTTGACCATGGCCGAAGGGACGGTATTTGGTTCAATCACACTTTTAAGATTTGTAAATTTCCAGTTCAGCCCAGTAAACCTGTCCATGCAAAACAAATAAAGACAAGAAGAAAGCGGACCTTGAAGACGGAATCATCTATAGAACCATATAGAGAAGCACCATTACTACTATCCGCTTCTGGACCCTCCTGTTACATCAAAAGGAAAAGATATGATCAGATGCAATTAGCTACAAATAATGAAACACAATCAATGCATTAAGAAAGTATGTCATATTTACCTCTAAAAACAATATCTTACAATCAGAGTCATCAGACACCGATGCTAGGTCAGAATTCAACATGCTTTTGCACTGGTCATAAATTTCAGGTTCAGTGAGATCTTTAGAAACGTCAATCTTTGAAAGATAAAACTGAGAAATATGAGCAGCATCCTTCTTCCAGGCCCCAGAAACTTGATCGGCAACCTTCATAACTTCTAAGGTATTAAAAACCGGTTGGTTTTCTTCATTCTCAATCTGCGTCTCTGTCTCCCCCGACAAGACTTCATCTGTAGGTCCCTGAACCGAATGGTCATTTTTCTGGGCAGCAGACGGCATGTCAGCATTTGACTCCCAAACTTGATTGTTCAATTGAGGTCTCATATGGTCCCAATTAGCAAATCCATGAGATCCATTGAATCCGAAATTATTTGGTTCCCAACCGTGTAAGGGTAAGGGGGGTGGACCTGATTCCCTCACTTGATTCCCCCATACCCCTAGATTCCCATGACCAGGAAAAGGCATACCCAAATTATTCATGTTCATTGGCGGTCTACCAAACATTGGAGGCATAAATTGCTGCATAACGGGATTGAAGATTGGAGGAGGAACAGGGTGAAAAGGGATGAAACCACTATTGGGTAAAGGGGATTGTGACCAGTTCGGATAATTATTCCAATTGTTTTGAGGTCTTCCCATATAATGGTCACCCGATGATCTTCGATTATGGTTATTTAATTTACTTCTGTCATCTTCTGAAGAACCAAGACCTAAATGGTTATCCGAATACTCCTTTGCATCTTTGGAGCGAACGCTCCTTGACCCTATATCTTCAGCATCAAGATTCCTCCTAACAGCAGGTCTGTTCGAGTGTCGACGTTCATTACTAGTTGATGAAGGGGATATGTGGCATATGTCCACCACCGGAGAAGAGCCTGCATCTGATCTCGGGTGTCTTTCGAGTGATATACCATCAATCACATTGCCATCCTTTTGACTGATTTTCTCAAGTGTACGAGGAGGAACTTTATCAGATTTTCTTTCTTCGTGAACATAGTCCCTATATTTGGGTTCTTCTTGTTTTGAAACCCTAACAATGCAAAAGATACATAAGTGCTCATATTATTTCATACCATAGTCTTGAAAAGAATAATCACACACAACCCAAGCGCTTGCTGGCGAATATTATTCAAAAAAATCTATCTTCCTTGTAAAAATGACAGCTAAAATTTTAGGAAACAGATCTACAGCATACGACTAACATCACTCAAACTTGTGTTTCGAATATAGAGGTGGAAAAATGGGCGCTTCTGATAATGAGTCAATACGCGTAAATATACATCCAGGGCTGAAGGGGATTGGCTTGACATTGCTTTATGCAATGGTATACAAAGATATAACAAAAACACCAATCAACTAAGCTAATTTTCTTTGTATAGTATCCGCTTTATCCATTAGAGATATAACAAAAACACAAATCAACCCATCCATAAGTAAATGATTCAAACTGCGACGTTTAAAATATATATTCTCTAGAATACATTTAAAACTCCATTCCCTTTATTACCACAAACACAACACACGCCAAAATATAAGAACGGCTTAAAGTAACAGACACAGAAAAGGTACAAGTATCTTGAATAGAAGCTTTCGTGCTTTCAGTTTTTTTTTATATTTTGGGATCAATAAAACCTATTTACTTCATTATAATTGTATTCCTAGCGTGTGATGGTGGTGGCTACATGAATACTAGTAGAGATGTAAAAATGTACCTGTGATGATCTCTTGAAGGGTAAAACTTGCCATCAGGAGAACTCCTACGGGAAGCAGGCCTTCCCCTTTCAGAAGAAATCTGATCTATTTTAGCATCACTTGTGCTTCTCTTCTCTGATTCTGAGTATTGGTTTTTGATGTTACGAGTTCTATAATCCGTTAACTCCTCTTTGTTATTATGATCTCTTTTCCTATCCTTATTATCTTTGTACCTAGCACTCCGATCATCATATATTGGGCTTTCACCATGATTATTTATTTTCCTGTCACTATCAACCTTCAATCTCTTAATATCCCGTGCTCTCTTTTCTCTATCGGTATCTTCTCGGGGTCTCCAACTTTTGTGTCTATGATCCCTATCAGCATCTTCCCGGTATCTCTCATTTTTATACCTATTACCATCTTCTCGATGTTTATCTTCTCGTTGTCTATCCCTTTCACCATCTTCACGGTGCTTGTCACCACTGTGTTTGTTATCTTTTTCAATTTCTGTTCGGTATTTAAAGTCCCTACTCTTGCTAACTCGCTCACCATTCTCCCCCAGTTTATCCTCTCCCTGTTTAATATCATCAGTATGGGCGCGTTTTGAAGACAGTATTCTTTCATCACTTTCTTTTAGATCATTGTAGCTTTCCCTTCTCTTAATCTTCTTTTTAAGCTCCTTCTCTAAATCAATATTTCTCAATTCTTCTATATAAAACAAAAAAGGAATAAATTAGGTATATTATAAAATATTTACTTAAAACCTAGACGCACCCAACCAAAAAGAAATGTTAGTTTTATCGGGTCGATTATAAATTTACCCAATTAACCACTTTCGAATTAGTAAATCCATTTTCAAATTAGTACATTCCAGTAATTTACTTCCCATCAACACTGAAATCCCCAAAATGAGCAGGTAACAAAGAGTGGAGATTGTTTAAAGTTTACATCATATCTTATAATATATTTAGCAAACAAATGTTCACTTAACCCAAACCTCACGAACTATGAGTAAACATTACTATTTGTCCAACTTTAGCCTAAACATTTAAAATCTATAAATCATTCAATCCCAAGATAACATTTGATTTTCAGAAGATAGCAGACTCAGGATGTAAGTGAAACAATTTAGCTGAAATTTGTTATAAGTAGGTTACCAACAAAATAGTGTTCACAGACCACGTGTTTCATGAGACCACAGCCTCGATGACTTTTACTAAATTATACATATCTAACCATCAAAACAAAATAGAACAATTTAATCTGAAATCAACTAAAAACTATGTCTGAATCAACGGTATATCAGACCTTAATAGTAGAATCTAACGAACTTAAAAGTCATTTACTGCAATCGAGAACCGAATTGGCACAAGAAGAGATCTCAAATTTTTAATCAAATCAATCAAAACGCAAACTCATTCAATGCATGCCAAAAATCAATACGCATTTATATATTCTTAAATTATACTAGTTCCTAAACACATCAGATAATCAAATGCGAACCTATTTAGGTTAATTAACATAAAGACAACTTACCTAAACCCAAATCGAGCCGCCGAACAATATCATGTTCAGGGATGGAGGCGGAACTCATATTGCGCAATCGACATAAAGAATGCATATTGAGTTTAAAACCCTAATCGAGTAAACTAATAATGACCAGTGAGTTGTACAATGAAGTATACTGATGTGGGCTAATACTAAATTGTCGTGGGCCAAATTCACTATTTGTTTGGGCTTAAAAATTGCTGCCGGTGATTATAACTTGTGTTTGTTTAACATCAGTGGGCCTAAAACAATTAAACTGGTATTTTAAACCTTTCGCTTGTTTTGTTAACAGTGTGTCACCAAAATCAAGAACTAAACCATAATATTTTCAGATGTGGTTCACCAGTTCTTCAATTTCCAAATTTCTAAACAGCCTGGCATACAGACCTTGTTCACACTTCACAAAGTACCAAAAACACCCCACCACAAAGTTCCCCATATCCTTAAAAGGAATCATCATCCAAACATGGTGTATGTTGATCATAAGAAACAACTATAGGGCCACAGATAGAAAGAGGGTAAGAGGTTAACTTTATCCTAATCATAAATAAATGTCAAACTGATTGACCATAACATGCAATGATACAAAATAGTACACATATGCTCCACGATTGCTCCCGGTAAAGATAAAAGCAACACAAAAATAAATTATAGATATGGCAAAGCAAAGCGCGCATGTTAAAATGGTACTATTATCTGCATAAACCAAATGACTAATTGCACCAAGATGTAACATACTTTCATGGTTTCACTTCACCTTTATGTCATATATACAACAAACCACAGTCACAGGATACGCTAAAACACCCGCAACCCGCAAACCCAAGTGAATCGCAGCCAGTTTTGTGGTATAGTGTTCCCAAAACGTCGTGGTAGCGTTCCCATCCACTACCTAACTATATCATTCCCAATGGTACATATAAGTCTTAAGAAGTTTGGATTTTTTACACCTTAAAACACTTATTTTATAAATTAAAATAAGCTTGGTCCGAAATGAGCCTACCCCCACCGTACCAAATTTTAGACACGAGCAAACCACAACCCTGTAACAGAACAATCTGTATTTCTGGTGATTATACAACTGTCTTCAACGACGTCAGTACGTTATATCAATTGGTAAAAAATAACCAAGTCGCATTTGAGTGAAATTAGTTTACATAGAATTCCATCAAACGTTATTAATGAATCATAACACAAAATCTACCACATTGACAGTCAACAAGTCGCACGTCTAGTCCGTTAACACATTCATCCTTAACATACTAACGTAACAGCCTCCAATCAAGTTCCTAATATATCTAACATAAAAAACGCTAGATTCTCATAAAAACAATCGAACTTAAACATGCCCAGATTAAAAAAGACAAAAAAAAAACGAAATTAAGTTACCATCGCGGTTTTTCGACTTTTCGCCTCGACTAGTCTTAGTTTTCGACTCCCCGACAACTTTCAACTTGTCATCAACAACAACATCATCAATAATGTCCACAATTTCACATTTATCCTCATCACCGTTCCACCGATCACTCTCGCGCACTTTTCGGCGCTTCGCCGACACATCATTAACATCCTCACTAACTATAAGTTTCCTTTTTTCACTTGAAACCCTAATCTCCACATTACCAATGTCATCTAAGTCTTTGTGTTTGTGTGATTTTGTTCTTGGCATTTTTTTCGAAAATTAGGGTTTGGTTTTTTGTTTTTTTTTTCAATTTGAGGGTGAAACTGGAATTGAATGAAAATAGTTTGGTGTGATTGTGAAGAATAAAGGGGATTGAAGATTTAACTGTTGTTTGCGGTTATTTTTTTTTTCGAGTTTTTGTGAGATTGAAAATTGAAGAAAAATTTTTATAGATGTTTTGGGGGTGGTGTTGTTGGTGAAACAAGCATTTTTTTTCTCTATCTATTAATTAATACGGAGTAATACTATAAAAACAAAGTTTATGTATATGGTATTTCGCTAATTTGTCATAATGTTATTGGCTTATTTTTAGGAAGATGATGTCACATACTATATATAATATTATTACTTAAAAAAAAGTGTTGTTGATATGTATTTTTTATATTTTAATTTATATATTTATATATTTAGCTAGTTTCAAAGCCCGTCCGTTGGGCGGGGAGCTTTAAGGTATTGTTGTAATAAACATTTATATTTTGATATTTGTTCGTTATTGTTTTTGGTTGTTCGAATCGATATGATGTATCATTTAGATAAGTTATGGTTGTCGTAATGTAGACAAAATAAATGTAATTAGCAAGAGAATTTATAAGATAATATTGTGAAACATTGATGTAGCAAAGATCGATAACATATATAAAAGAAGGTTTTTGATCTTTTAATCTTGAAGCAAAAAATGAAAAAACGCCACGTGTATAATACCTCAATAATCAACGGTTGAGAGCATTCTTTTCATTCTATCATTTAATTGTTACCATAAAACCGTCTCCTATTATCCAAAATTCAATAGTCAACCCTATCCTTTAATTTAGCCTTAAGCCTTTCCTCCATCAAAAAAATAAACATAACAAAATATTGTAATTAAGCCGTCAGCGTTTTCTACCATCATGCAACAATCAGATCAACATAACATAAATGAAAAAAGATTAATGATGATTGAACTTCGTCAATATCATAAAATCCCCAAAGTTTATGCACACGAAAACCCTAATCAATTTTCCAGGTATTCAACTAATAATTAAGATTATTCGATATGCCATCTTAATTCATTATGTTATTCATATGTTATAGATTATAGATATCCATATCTTATTTGATTATTTCGATATATACTTTGATGATTGTTATTCAATGATATTTTGAAAATCAGTTAATTTAGGAATGTTTGACAATTTTAAACATTGTGCTATGAAAGAGAATATTTGTGTAATGTCTAATGATTCATTTTAGAGATGATTACTGTCAATGATTTGTTTTGTTACTGTCAATATGAAATTTATTTGACAAAATAACTATTTTTGGGATGATTACTGTCAATCATAATTCATTTCCTTTTTCTATGAATGAGTGTTTTTAAATTCTAATCAACATTTTAACCTAATCCATACAGTATAAATAGTTGTATTCATACACACAGAAGTACTCACATTCTTCCATCACAATCTGTTTTTCAAATTAATAATCCTGTTAATGTAAAGTTTTTCCTTTTAATTGCTTTTTTTAAATAATGGTCATTTTGAATTGCATTCTTATATTTATTTTATAATTATAATGAGTTTATGTCTGAAATATAACTGAATTTTATCTTTGTGTTTGAATCAAAAGAAATGGAGCAGAATCTCACTCAATTGTGTGACCTTGATCCGATGAAGGATGATACTAAAATATTGGTAAGGTGCATTAGTATTTGGAAATCTCACCCTTTAGGAAAACCGAATGAAGTGTGGAGTTTAGATGCAGTATTGCAAGATGAACAGGTAATCTTTTTCTACATATTTCATAAAGTGAGCTTCATTTATTTTTTGAATAATGGTTTGTAAAATAAAAAACTGCATATTATCTTCATATACATTTCAGGGGAATCGTATCCAAGCCACTATTAAGGGAAAACATATCAGCAAGTTCCAACTATTACTGGATGAAGGGCATGTTATCGAATTGGTAACTTGGGTGTCGGTGAAAACTCTGGAAAATGGCCATTGTTGAATCATAAGTTCAAATTGAATTTATTTCAGGGCACTACTGTCACAAGGGTTGGCAGTTTCGACAACAACCCACACGGCTTTAAGTTTGAACATTTCACTTCTTTCACGTCTAGAACGTTCAAAGAGACAGAACTTTGTGGTCAGTTTTATGTTTTTAATGTTTATTTGTTTATTTGTTGTCGGACATTTATATTTATACAAAAAACTATGTAAAAATACAAATGTCATTGGAACTGTTGTGTCTGTTTCGGATGCTATACCGTTTAACAACTATGGGAAGGACCAACTGAGGAGGACCATCATACTGGAGGATGTTCAGTAAGTTTATTATTTAAAGTTTTCATAAACCTTAGGTTGTAAAAGATTTGGTTTTATATTTTGTGTTTTTTTATAATTAACAGTGGTAATCAGCTTCAATTCTATTTTTTATGCTTGGTGTAACAAGTTCGCTAAGTTACACGATCAAAGAGAGTCAATGGGGGCACGTTGTTATGATTACAGTTATGTAAAGTTAAGTACTTTAAGGGTAAGCAATCAACCAAATATCGAATGATTTTTATACGACATATCTACTTTAAATTATGTGCATGATCTTTATTTTTTAATCATCTTTATCAGGCGTACCATCTGTTGGTCCTGCCATGTATTCTACGAAACTGTACCTGAATGATGACATCCAGGAAATAGCAGCTTTCAAGCAAAGGTAACACAAAATCTATTGTCATTTATATACTGACATCTAATCTGGTATTACACTTTTAATTGTATCCTTTGAAATCAATACTCTTAATGTAAAGATATTCAGAAAAGGATGGCTTTGATCCAGCAAATCATACAATTACACTTTTCACTCCAATTAAGAAAGAAGTCACCGCTGATGATTTCTTTGAAGGCTCAATCAAGAAGACTGTTGGGAGTATAAGGGATTCGGATGGTGTATGTTCATATAGACAACTCTTTCATCTGTTTTATTTTTCATATGTGTAGCTTTTGTTTTGTTTAATATTGTGACAACTCACATTTTCACATCTTTATGACTTTTATAATTCGGCTATTTAATTTAGACTTTTACGCGTTCGCTTTTATTTAGCGTCATTTAGTTAAATTGCGTAAGTTAAAAGTTATCATTTAACGTAAACGGGCGTCAAACTAATTAAATATTTACGTCAAGCAAGTATTAAATAATTATTTTTGAGAATAATTATGGTCTTTGTTCATTTTATTTTTATTGGTTACGTAAATTGTTTACGTTTCGCAATTAAATACATTTAGGTATCCGCGGAGACCACAAATATTTATCTACGCTTCAACAAATACACACGTTTATACCCGAAACTCAAAGTTTTTATAAAACTTCACCATGTTACATATGCTAGCCGAATTATTTTATGTGTACAAGTCTAGCACACTAACTTTAATCTATAACTTTTACACATTATATCACTAGTAATATATTACAAAATATCGAAGTTTTGAAATCCACTTTTCCTCCCCTCACAACTCACGTCTACTCATACATATACAAATATCTTAGAGACATGAAGTACTCCTTAGCATACTTAAATTTTTTACACCATCTTGTAAAATACCAAC
>BQNB010000910.1:986-151874 GCA_026074375.1 Tanacetum coccineum | reverse complement strand
ATCCGATTCAGAAAGCGAGGAAAGCTTAACCCTTAGTACATTGGACCATTTAAGATCCTTAAAAGGGTCGACCCAGTGGCATATACACTTGAGCTTCCTGAAGAACTCAGTAATGTCCACAGTACCTTCTACATTTCTAATCTAAAGAAATTCCTATTTGACGAATCTCTCGTCATGCCAATGAAAGAGCTTCGGCTCGATGACAAACTTAACTTTGTGAAAGAACCAGTGGAGATTATGGATCGAGAAGTCAAGCAACTGAGTCAAAGTCGTATCCCTATAGTCAAAGTAAGATGGAACTCTAAAAGAGGATCAGAAGTTACGTAGGAACGCGAAGATCAAATTCGTGCCAAGTATCCACATCTATTTCCAAACATTACTCCAGCGTCCAACTAAATCTCGGGACGAGATTTCTTTTAAGGTTGGGAGACTATAACAATCCACAATTTTCTTCTATGTAATTATCCATCTATTAAATTAGATGCAACCATTTTCATGGAAAGATTTTTGCTTTATTACATCCATAATGTAACGTAACTTACATTTTCAAAGTAAACGAGCTCACGCAACCACCAATACCAATTCCATCAACGTTTATGTCAAATAAACGTCATAATATGTCAAGCAATATGTTTTAAACTCCATTTTTACCATACGTTATTGATGTGTTTCAAAAGATTTAAATTTATAAGACTAGAATTACCGGTTAATAGACGGAAACACACGGGAAAGTATACCCTTTCGAATGTGGTAAAGTCTAGGTAAGTCCAGGTCGTCCCAAGGGAGTTGTGCATTTTCAGATTCAAAAAGTAGTTTAGAAAGAAAGTCCAAATGATTGTCACGATCATCTATATCAAGTTACCCTTTCCCTAAGCCCAATGTACAAGTCAATAATGCAAGAAAACTAAACTAGGTCATTTTACCTCTTAAATCACTTTAGTTTCTTACTACCACTTTAACACAAAGTACAAGCACTTAATGCATAACTTCTAAACCCAAAACCTAAACCCTAAGTCATCTTAAAACTTATCTAAAAAACCTATACCCTTAACAAATACCCTATAAACACCTAATTTCACTTTAAACCAAAAATATAATCCTAAACCTTAATCCTAAACCTTAAACCTTAATCTTAAACCTTAAACCTTAATCCTAAACCCTAATCTTAAATCCTAAACCTTAAGCTATCCTAAACCCTAACCTTAACTCGAATTAAGACCAAAAACCCTAACCCGAAACCAAAACCAACCCGACACCCCCTTATTTCATTTTTAACCCATTTTAAACCAAACAAGCACCTTAAGCACCACTATTACATCACCACCATGTCATCTAGCAGCCACACAAGCACCTCCATCACCTCCTTGTAAGCTACTACCACCACTTGCACTCCAAACACCCTCCTCGTCACCCCTTGGCAGCCGCACCCTTCACCACCACTCCACACCTTGCATAGCTACTCCTAGCCCTTCCTAATCATCCTATAGCTGCCCTTAGTCATTACCCTAGCACCCTTGGTCCTTACTTCAAGCCACAACCCTTAGCCACCAAGTTTTCGAGCCCTATAAATAGCCAAGACCCCCATTCTTTCAATCACACCTCAAAAACTCATCACCACACAAATGGAGTTCTAAATCAGACCAAGGAGGATCAAGAGAAGTCCCTAAGATCAGAATTGAAGCTAAGAATCAAGAGAAAGAAGCCATTGAAGTCATTTCTAGGCGTACGAAACCAAAAACACCATTTCGACCCATTTTAGCTCAAGTAAGCTCAAAATCTTGTTCAATAAGCTCATGATCTATTTTAGAACTTTTATTAGCCTTGTTAGATCCTATATAAACTCTTGTTTGATCCCTTGAACCACAAACCCATGCGTTTTTGATTAAAACCCTAAAAATGACCCGTTTTGATTTTCTAGCTAACGAATCCTTTTTCTAATAAGCCATGACCTGCAAAACTCTTTTGGATTTCAAGAATATCAAAATTATGAATTTTGGACTTGATTTGCAAATGTTTTCATGCATAGGGGTATATATCGTAACTTTCTGAAATTTATAACTAGAGGGGCTGAAAATGTCATTATTCCAAAGTTATAACTATAAGGACCTATCTTGCCAAGTTTCAAAGTTAAAGGTTTAATATTTATATACTTATTATATAAAGGACTAAACTTGTAAAAGTTTATAAACCAAGGGTATATATTGCCATTTTTGTATTCTTAAAAATATAAAATATAATATTTTTATATAAATTATAAAAATATATATTAATATTATAAAACTCGATTTTATTAAAACCCGACACATTTATCGTTATTAATCATCGATCGACGCATTATAAAACAATTACGTTATATATTTAACGTAATTTATCATCGACTAGCTTTTGAAGAAACTTAAAATCTTATCGTATCACGTTACTAGGGAATTTCATGTGAGGGGTTCCATTTGGGTATTTGTTTTGACGAGTTTGCTGGGTTTACGATTTAAAGTGCCCTGACTCCTCAAACGATACTACATGGCCTCTGGATTATGATAGCCCGAACAGTGATACAATATTTCCATAAATTAATAAATCAAAGTAATACGTTAAACTTTATAAAGTTTTGAAACATAAACCATCACACTAAGACTTGACATATTACCCCAGGTTGCGTGACGAGGCCGTTACTTTCACTTGATATACTTTTGCCATCAATCAGATTTCCCTGTTAAGGTGAGTTCATAGCCTCGCATTTTAAATCTTCTAATGTTTTCATAAACCCGCGAGGGGGATACATGCTATAAACCATGAATACGAGTGTTTTTCCAACTGTATGCTATCCTGATATATTATTGCCTAAGTCCTTACTTTTGCCATTAAGACCCCACTATCATGAACCGTTAATTACTTTTCGGAGTAAGCGCGAATGCTGTGAATAGATCTATTTGGGACTGAACTCCCCCGTTGGTGTACCTATACTTTCTGGTAACCAAACGCACTTCATTTGAATCACTATGCGGGTGTTTGGCAAAGGCACCCGTTGGGGCAACTTCTTGTGATTATTGATTATCTCAAGGTCTCGGTGTCATGAGCTTAGGGCAATAATACTGTTTTCTATAATAATTGTACTCATTGCAATTATTACACTTATGGGTGTATAACAACGTAACCCACTGTTATGATGACTTGTATTCAAACTGTTTACCATAAACCTATGAATTTCACTCAACCATTGTGTTGACCTTTTTAGCATGTTTATCTCATGTAACTGAACATCTTATGGCACGGACTTGAAAATGGCTAAACTGTTATCATTCAAACTTTATGTTTTCATGTAGATTTTGGGACCTCTGTTTGTAAAAACTCTGATGAAATAATGAATGATAACTTATCTTTTAAAAACGTCTCTTTTAAGTCATTTTCTATGATTATGACTGTTGTACTATGAAATAATACCCCAGATTAGCTTCCACTGCTATATGTCAAAAATGGGGGTGTTATAGATTGGTATCAAGAGCCAAGGTTATAGAGAACAAGGTTAAAACCCACATGTTTTCCTTTCTTATTTAGCTGCACATTTCTGTTTCCACCATTTTCATAAGTCTTTCTATTCTTCACATTTATGAACCCCTCATTATCTTTTTGCTTTTCCTGCACTTTCTCTTATGTTCTTTCCTTCTTGTGACATTTAACAACTGAATGGCCAAATACCTTACAATGAGAACAAATTAAAGGTTCCCAATCATATTATACTCTCAGCTTTTTCACAAACTGCTTTCCATCTTCTTTACACTTGTACAACACATCAATGTAATCCTCTAATCCTTTTTGAGCATGTACCTCAACTAGTACTCTAGCATATTCAAGTCTGCCCATCCTCTGAGTGCACATTCTAGTAGTCCATGCTTCCAGAGGTATGTTCATCAACTTGATCCACAATGAAAGTGAAAGGTTCAGTTTTGTCTAAATTGATATCAGGATCCCATTTTTATACCACCATTAGTTTATTGTTAACAATCCATAGTCCACTTTTAATAATAGTTTGAAGTCCTTGAGCATTATTAAATTTGAACACAAAGATGCCATTTCCATGATTAAGAATATGTTTTAGTCCAAATTTACTCCACATCCTATATAAGTGATAACTGAGTTCTTGTATAGTCATCTTATAACCAACAAAGTAACCACAAGTAGATGATTCATATTTCTTACTTCTTTCTAATATCATTTCCTCATCAAATATCACAAACTCCTATTAGCCATTTTCATTCAGCACAGTTGATATAAGACTCAGCTTATTGTCCTCATTCTCCTTACCGTTAATCAATTTTTCAGCATAACTTTTTCCAGTCTTATTTTCATCACCATTATCCATACATGTTTTATTAGTATCTTTCATGTTTATGTTCATAGCAACACCAATCTCAGTATTCATAGACTACATTTACATGCAAAGGAACTGGACTTACATTGATCGGATGATTGAGTTGATTCTCACCATCACTGCTCAGATCACACTTATCCTGATTGTCATTCTCCTTCGCCAAATTGCTACAATTTTCATCATTCTCCGCCTTATCATTGTTATCCTTCAGCAAACCACTCCCAATTTCACAAACCCTGACTTCCTGATGAATTTCCCCAATTTCCTTACAATCATCATTACTCAAATCATTTTACAATTGCTCATCGTTATCAACCAATGGTTGACCGTTTTTGTTATTTAAGGCACAAACTGTATCTCCGAATCTCATAGGTATCCTCATGCGCCGCTGTGATCGTCGGCGTTTATTCAACATTTTCAAAAATTCCCCAAAATCAAAAATTAAACAACCGTATGATGTAGATTTGAATTCTGAGCAGTTTGCACTAATTTGTTTTGTAATTCGAATTGGAGAACGTGCTTTTTTTAAGAAATAATGGTGAAAATGGAAAAAAAATTAAAGGGAAAAAAGCTATTTTTTAATGTTAATGTTTTAACACATTTAACTTAAAAGCAAAGGGCTTGTGTCTCGACGGTACCTCATGTTGTGTGAGAAGCTCTCTAACCAAATGATTGCAGGTTCAAGTCTTACTTAGGACATGCGAGATAGATTTGTGATGTAATATTGTGAGAGAATTAAAAATCATTGTTCCGAAAAATTATAAAAATTAACTTAAAAAGCCAGCATACGTTATACCTTGCAAAGTCGTAAATTATTTTAACACATTACCTGCCAAATGAACAAAACTGAAATGGGTAACAGTTTTGCAAAAAATAAAAGTCAACCTACTTATATTTTGCGTTAACTCATCTTCATATACGTACAATTCTACTACATATTATACCCTTTTTCATATATGTATGATGGTACGTGTCAAACCCTTACAACTTTATAAAACTCAAATGTAAATTTGTCCCAAATCCAAATATTACTCTTTGGTGTGATATTTGTAGCCTTTTGCATTTTTTAATAATACAACAAGGTATATATGTGATTTGTATAACTAGTACAGTAAAATGTTAATACGTCACTTGCTATGTAAGATGAATGAGAATAGACAACTCACATTTTTTGTCATTCAAGTTTTTATGTCAAAAGTACTTGGCTTTTGTTCATAAGTCTTATAGCGAGCTACATTATGTGTGCAGTAAAGAGGTAGCGTGAAATGTTCACACTTGGAGCTTGGAAGTAAATGAAACCCAAAATATCTTTGAAAAGATCGAAGCAACTCATTGTTTGCGGGATATATGTCGTACAAAAGTTAAGAGTACATGGCTTTTTCTCAAAGATAAAAAATGTTAGGCGATTTTAGTGTTATCGACGGCCATTTAGGTAATGGTGATTTACTAGAGACCAATGAGGTTTCATGTTCGACTCAGATACGAGTTAGGGAAGTGTAGAGTACACATTCGTTGAGTTAACATGAAATCTATTCGACAGGAAAACGGTGTTGGAGTTTACGCACCTTTAAACCAATAAGGTTTCGCTCTCTGTAATGTTTTTAACAGAATTAAAGCCTATTTGGTTTACGACGTAACGGGTATTGTTACGCCGTAACAAGTAAAACATGTAAAACATTACGCCGTACCACTTTAAGTTACGCCGTAAAGTATAGTCTGATGGTTAAAAACAGTTCGAGTTTAACGGATTCTAACCGCCCAAAACAAACCAAAAACTGTCTTAATATCAGATATAATATAACCCTTGCCCTTTTTGTGTTTTGAATATTCTAATATTAGTCCTTCGACTATTTGACGTTTGTCAGTTTTATTAAAATATGTACCGTGTTGACGGTGGCAAATTTATGAGATTGAGGTGATTTATGGTTATATGGTGTATAATAATCACTTTTAAAGGGTATTATCATGTTATTTATGTTCGGCGTAGGTTGGACCCGTGAATTTTTTAGAATGCACGGGGGAAAACGGAGTTTCCTGGCTACGTACGTTAATGTCCAATTGAGTGTTTTGGGAAGTAATTAACGTTGAATTTATAGAATCCGTGTAATATCTCTTAGTTATTGGAATTATATTTTTAAAATGAATAAAAATGCTAAATAACTTCGGAAAATATTTTACCATCACGGGTTTTTAGTATTAAGTGAACCCGACACGAAAAAAAGCAATCCCGAGCCCCTAGGATTCACTAGCCGTCAGGTTATAGACTATAGGAGAGACAAGGTGGCACTGTTTTAGCTAGCGTGGGTTACATGGATTGTCTTATGTTTGAATTTGTTTGATACCAAAACTCATCATAGTGCATTTGTTTTCATTCACAATCTTAACTTCTTTTCTCTCTTTCTTTCTCTTGTTCGTCCGAACATAACACACACACACACACACACACACACACTCTTTCTCTCTTATAATTTTTGAAATTTGATAAAAAAACATGAGAGTTTGGGTACTTCCGAGTTGATTCTAGTGCACGGGTTAACATTTAAACAACGTTTGGGTTGTTTGGTTCGTGTCGATCTTGTTCAAAAGTGACAATTTTTGTAAGTCGTCTTATCTTAAATATTTTATACTTTGAATACCTTATGGCATAGATATTAGTTGTACGGGCCGATCGTTTAAAATCGAAAGCGAAAAGTTTAAAAATGGTTGCTTATGGTGCGTTTGGGGTTCGAACAAAATGAAACAAGGATAAGGTTTTGTTAGTTTTGATATTATGGCCGTGATGCTTGAAAAACATATATTTGCTATGTACCCTATTTTGTATGTGGCTTATTTGGGCTTATTTTAAAGCTCGAATGAGCTTATTTTGGGCTTATATGCTCACATTCGGAAATAGAAACACAAGGGAGGTGTTTTTGACTATTTACCTTGTATGTCATGTTTTGTGGACTATTATTATAGCTTATGGTGATAACCAAATACGATACGTAGCTTATTAGCTAATTTTTAAGCCTAATAATTAGACTTTGGAGCTTATGGGCTCACGGCCGAATAAGCCATATGTGAGCCGTGGCTTATTTAAGGTTTATTGTGGTCTGGGTTACTTATTTACTTATTGATTTGAGCTTATATATGCTATTGGGCCTTAGTTTTGGCTTTAGAACGTGTTTTGGATATGTAAGATCCTTAATGGATCCTTATTGGGCCTTAAAGCCCAATAAGCATTAACTAGTCATTTTGGGAGTTTCGATGAAGTTTTGGAAAGTGAAATATACTTGTGAAGTTATATTGAAGTCGTTTTGAGAAAGTATTTTGGTAAACGTCGTGAAAGGTGATTTTTGGGATTTGGTCGGAAAGTGTAGAAATGTTGGAAATTATTTGAATATAAGGTTTAAAACCTTGGGAAACGTCATATAAACGTATGGGTCATGCCGAAATTTTGTAAAAAGTTTATACTTATAATTTTTACTTAAAACGTGAATTTTATTTTTAATAATAAAATATTATTATTTTTTTATTTTACTAAGTCGACTAAAAGACAAAAAATGTAAATTTTCTCGAAACTTTTGTAAATTGTTTAACGAATATAAACGTTTCATTTTGTATGGTATAAACGATATATTTATGGTAACTAAGTGTGCCGAATAGACTTATTGAAATGTATTTATAATTATTTATTATAAATATTTACTTATATTATTTATCTATTCTACGTAAATAGTATAAGTATATTGTACTAAGATATGGGTCTGATATATATGGGTCTGATATGGTATCTGTTAGAGTTAAGTCGTCAATCATCACACCACTAAAACGTTAAAGATAACCGTACAACATGAGTCTAACCTCTATGCATCATACCTGAAAAACTGTTTTGGAAATGAATGATTAAAATGGGACATTAACTGGACTAGGTCGTGTGCGGACGTCGTTGCATTTGCTTATGTGATTGAGATTTGGTTTCTAAAGACTTGCTTGAGGTGAGTTCTCATAGCCTTATTTTTTTAAATCTTTTCCGTTGGGGTAAAATGATACTCAAATATGTTTTGAACTGTTTTTGGAACTGTACGAAACGTGGTTTTATTTTTGGGATAATTTATGTGCTTTATGACTGCCATGTGAATATATGTGAATGTGATTTTACTTGCATAAACTGTGTTTGGCATGGCAAGGGTTGTGATTTTACTTGCATGTACTGTGTTTGGCATGGCAAGGGTTGTGATTTTACTTGCATGTATTGTGTTTGGCATGGCAAGGGTTGTGATTTTACTTGCATGTACTGTGTTTGGCATGTAAGGGTTGTGGTCTTGCCCTAATATAGTGCTCCAGCTGGTAGGCCCTTTAGGTGCGTAAGTGACATATTGGAGTTGCGGCTCCAAGAGCATTGGTATATGCTGGTTTTGTTAACTAGCGGGGATGCTAGATCATCGCACATGATTAGCGGGGATGCTAAGTCATGGGTTTGTTGCATATATTCACTGTCATATAGCACTATTATCCACTGTTTAAATGATTGGCACAACAACTAGGTTTAAGGTCAAACCTACGAGCTCACCAACATTATTGTTGACGTTTTCGAGTATTATTTTCAGGTGAAGTTATTGATCGTTAAGGTTATGGTGTATGTGGCAAACTTTTCGAGAATCCCATAGGAATCTTGTTTGAGAAGTCTTGCATTTGATGTTTGTTATGGATTTGGTTTCTTAAGGATTAAGGATAAGATTGTGTAGACCCATGCGTGGGCTTATGGTTGTAATAATTGGCGACTATGTGTTATGTTCTTGGATGGGACATCACTTAAGGTTGTTTTGAGGTTGATGGTCATTATGACACTTTCATTAATGCATTTTAGTTTTCTCTATTATGTATCTTGTGTTATGATTAATCATTATGTTACATTCTCATGTTTCCGCCGCTGACAGGGTATGACAGAATGGTAATCAGAGCCAAGGTTATAGAGAACTAGGTGGTTTGGCCTAGACTATAACCTAGGAACCTTCATATAGTTGCATCATAGGATCTATGTGCGCGGTGTTCCGCTTATACGTGCTTATATGGATATACAATATAACATTAGTTAAGTCATTCATTAAAATGTGTAAGCCCAAGACTAAGTAAAACTGACAAAGGATACAGGTATAAATGCGGTGGCCAATGTAATTATAAACATATCACGACTCACGCATACTTAGTATGATCATTCGCACAAATCGGTGCTGACACCTTAGGATCGTAGTAGGCGTAGTATAGTATATTAAGTTACCCTATACGTGTTGACCATCCCGCCTACCTAACGTTGCCCATCTTCTCTCTCGTATAGATAATGCCGCCAACGATGACGACCCGAAGTGCTGGCTGGCTTGCTGCCGCATCACGAGGAGGGGGAACCGGTGGATGAGTAGATAGAGGTGGTGGTAGGACTAGAGGTCGTTCTGGTGATCAGGGTGATGGTAAGATTAATGGTCAAGGTGGCCAAGTAGGTGGTCAGGGTAGTGAGGTGAATGATGGTGTTAACGGAGTCCTCAACTTCTCCACCATCATTGCACAACAGTTGTAGAATTTACTCCCTATTATTGTTGCCCAAGTAGGCGACCAAGGTAGAGGTCAAGGAAATGGTAGGAATCAAAACGGCGATGCCGTCAATGACAACATCTGGGGTGATGTTAGTAGGGGTTGTACCTATAAGAAATTCTTAGCTTGTAAACCTAAGGAGTATGATGGTAAAGGAGAAGCTATAGCTTATACCCGTTAGATAGAGAAGATGGAGTCAGTTCAGGAGATGAGTAGGTGTAGGGATCGTCAGAAGGTAAAGTACACTGCTGCTTCATTGTTGGTAAGGCTCTCACGTGGTGGAACTCTCAAATTCCTACACGAGGTAGAGAGGCCACCGTAGGTATATCTAGGGAAGACTTTAAGACTTTGACTAGAGAGGAATTTTGCCCGAGTAATGAGATGCAAAAGTTAGAAACTAAGTTGTGGAATTACGCCATGGTCAGGGCTGGCCATGCTGTGTATACTGATAGGTTTCATTAGAGGTGGCAATCTTGACCCAAATATAAAAGAATGAGTTTAATTGGGTCATTTTTTTAAATATTTGGGTCATTTGGGTCACGTGCAAAATCAAGGCCAAGTCCAAAAATGACAAAGTCCAGACGTCAATACTGAAGGAATCAGCATCAAACGGAGCCGGAACTTGAGAATACTATGTGAATGCAATCTTAACCCATTAATGGGCCGGAAAGCCAAAGTATATATATGACGTACTGTGAAGCCAAATGGGGACCGCAAATCAATTACAACAGCCCATTTGTGTGCATTTGACAAAGACTGTGAAGACTTTGAAGGCCCAATCCTAGCCCAGCCAATCTCAGCCATTGTACACACAAAACCCACTTCATAACCTTATTGGGCTTGAAAAAGCCCAATAACCAAACCTGTACCTTTGGGGCCCACGACCCACATCAATTGGGGCCCAATACAAAGCCACACACCTTATTGGGCCAAAACCAAACCCAGGGGCCATACAAGCCCAAGCCCAACAAAAGCCAATTATCCTTTTTATAAAAGACTTAGGACTAAATAGTCATATTTAAAATAGGTTTATAAAAGAAAAAAAGGTTCCCTATGTCTAAACAAACACAAGGGCTGAAATTGCAATTTTCCAAAACCTTTCTTATTCCTTTTAGTAATAAACAGCAGGGACTGAAATTGCAATTAACCTAAACTTTCTTAATTCTTTAGTTATAAAACGCATGGACCATTCGCTGACCACTTTCCGAACTTCTTGTTTAAATAAATCGGCCATAAAGAAATCGAAAAACGATGAGAAAGTGTGTGGGAACTAGTATTGCATCTTCTTCCCAAACATACCTTTTAAACTGTAACCACTTGGCCAACTGTAACACAGTACCGCCAAAAACCTCAATCCCCATTTCCCACGGTTTTCAAGCCAAAACCATCCAAGTACCTTACCAGCTCAATCTCACCCTTTCCAAACCATTGACCCTATAACCCCTTTCCCTTGCCATAAAACACCCAACCGAGCACCCCCATGAATGGTTTTGAGATGATAGAGAGACATAAAGGCGGGCTAGGATTGCCTTGGATGCATTGTACTCTTACAACAAGCACAACCCATGAGCTACAAGGCTGTGGACTAGTATAAAAGAGCCAAGACCAAGCCGAACAAACACACCTTTTTTTTATGTTTTAGCTTAATTTCAATTCCAAGTCTTTTCTTTTAAAAATTAAGTGTCTAATCTCCGCTTATTTAAGCTTTATGGTTGTATTTTATCTGTTTTTTAATATTTAAAAAGTTAAGAGTCTTATGAAAATTACATTTGTCAAATTTGAAATTTCATTTTAAGATTTTATAATTCTGTTTTAAAATTGTGTAAGAATGTGTTAAATTATTTTAACTTACTTATAATCACTTTTCTTAGCATTCCTTCATTTTAAAAAAGTATAAAAAACCGAAATTTTTTCCATTTTAGGGGGTGTTGGTTTTTAGATCCAAATGGGTATAATGTTTTGTTATGGGTCAGGATGCTCTAGCCAATTTTGGCTGAGCGGTGTAGGTTGTTTAGACTAGTTAATCAAAAGCTTTTAATTCAAAAATAGTGTTCATGACTCTTTGATCTTTTCTGTCAAAATTTACCAAGCCACTTGTGTTAAACAAGCTTATGCTGTTTAGACAGATTAAGCATTATTTGTGGGGCTTGTTGAGGTTGTTCTCTCAGACAGTAACCACCCCTTGTTGCTGTCTTTTGGTTTTTGACAAGTAATAAGCCACGTGTATCATGCATGTGTGTCTGTTTAGAAAAACCCTCAACTTTAAGCCAAAAACAGCAGCTCTTTCTTAACCTAATAGCTTAACATTTTGAATATAAGTTCATTGACCACCTTTTTTATTGTTTGTGGTTGTTGGGCTAATAGTCTTTAGGAGCTTATTGCATAGTCCAAAAAGAGGACCCTTGTTAATAGAGCCTCTACCCTGTTGTAGGCAGCCATTTTCAGCCCCTCCATTTTGCTAATTTTGTATTAAGCCTTAGTTATTTTAGCTTTTATTTATAGCTACTTACTAGTCCTTTAAGCTCCCAAAATCTCATAGGTTTTATTTCCCTTTTAGCTTAGGCTTAAATAGCTTTCATTACGTAGCTTTTCTTTCTTTTTTATTTATTTTTTTCTGTTAAACTAGTCTAAATGCTTATTTCTCGCTTTAGTTTATTTTTAGGGCTTATTCTAGAAACCTTAGCTTATTTTTAGGATTCCCCTAGCCTATTTATCTGTTCCCCCATAGTTTGCTTATTTTGTTAGCTTAAACCTCAAAGAAAAGCATAATAAGCTTACCCTTATAAGTTATAAGCATTTTGCAGCCCAAAAGCTTAAGTTTCTAGCTTATTTAGTAAGCTAAAAAGCAATAAGTGCTTTTACAAAAGTTGTTTCCCCTTAAGCCACTCTATATAAGTTTCTGTTTTGGCCTTTTTGATAATAAGTAGTTGGACCACCTTGTAATCCTGGGGTCCACTCAGGCGACATTTGTGTAATTTTATCTTTCATAGTTATAACTGTTAGTCCCTGTGGTTAGTTAGCCTGTTACCCCATTAGTCCTTGTGTCCTTTCACTGTTAGTCCTTTAGTTATAACCACAGTTAGTTTATTTAATTTAAATAATTAAATTAGGTTTAATTTTAATTAGTTTAATTACTTTAATTATAAACAGTAACTTTGGGCATTTTTATATTTTTAGAATTGTTAATTTTTTCTTTATTTAATTTTATTTTTTTAGAATTTTATAAACTTTTATTTTTGTCTTTTCTATTTTCTTAGTTTTAATTAGTTTTATAATCTTTATAAATTCATAAAAAAATCAGAAAATTAATAAAAATATTTTCTTTTTTTATAAAAATTTTCTTTTGTCATTTAGTGTCTAGGGAAAAATATAAAAATAGTATAAGTTTATTTGTTCTTAAATTTCCGTCTCTCACTAGACCGTTATTTACCGGGGTTGGGCGTTTACCGTTTCTTTTCGTTTTTACATTCAAACGACCTCCGTTTTTTAGTTCTAGTTTTCTTTATTTTTCAAAGTTAAAGTTATATTAGAATTTATTTTGATTTTTAAGTTAATTTAACATTTATTTTCCTAATTTTTAATATTTAGGTTTCCCGCTACCTTATTCTGTTCCCGTATTTAATTTGATTTAAATTTTAGGATTTCCCTATAATTCTAATTTCTGTTTCCCGTAGTTTTTAAGATCCTATCTCCTAGATTTGTTTTCCGTAGATTAAATTAGATTTTTTAATTAATTTTAGTTGTAATTATATCAGTGTTCATATATATATTCTCCATCAGTAAGAATCGGACGAAAACGTAAGAAATTTGACGAAAACGTAAAAAACGGATGAAAACGTAAAAAAAGGGCCAAAACCGATGAAAACGTAAAAAAAGGGCCGAAAACGTAAAAAGACAAACGAAAACGTAAAAAAACGGACGACAACGTAACAAGCCGACGAAAACGTAAAGCGTTCATAAATGTATGAAAACACCATAATTTAGTAGGTCGACCCAACCCAAACCGTTTGACCCATGACCC
Source organism: Tanacetum coccineum (assembly GCA_026074375.1). Classification (NCBI taxonomy): domain Eukaryota; kingdom Viridiplantae; phylum Streptophyta; class Magnoliopsida; order Asterales; family Asteraceae; genus Tanacetum; species Tanacetum coccineum. Next base: position 137,919 of record BQNB010000910.1, on the reverse strand, counting down.
GTTAGACCCATTTTTAAAACATGACATGTTTGACCCATTGACCCATTGGACCCATAACCTATTTGACCCATAACCCAAACCAACCCAACCCAACCCATTTGCCACCTCTAGGTTTCATGAGTTGGCTAGGTTAGTTCCTCACTTAGTAACCCTGTAAGGTAAGAGGATTGAGAGGTATGTGTATGGCCTTGCTCCACAAATTCAAGGAATGGTGGAAGCAATGGAGCTAAAGACCATCCAAAAGGCTGTGCAGATAGCTGGCACATTGACTGATGAAGCCCTTAGGAATGGATCAATAAAAAAGAACCCCGAGAAGAGAGGAAATGGAGGGGAACCTAGAAAGGATAGGAATGTGAGAGATGACAACAAAAGGACTAGGACTGGAAATGCTTTTGCCACAACCACCAACCCTATAGGAAGAGAGAACATGGGTACGGTACCCAAGTGTACCACCTGTAGCGCTTACCATCCACCTGGGGCGCCTTGTCACACATGCTTTAATTGTAACCACCCAGGTCATTTTGCTAAGGATTTTAGAGTGACGCCTAGGAATGTGAACCCCATCAATGCTAGAAACCCAGTAGCTAGGGCATGTTACGAGTGTGGTAGTACCGATCGTACCAAGACAGCTTGTTCTAGGTTGAAGCAGGCCCAGAGGCCAGAGGTAAACCACCAGAACCAAGTCGTGGCTGTTAATGGAGGTCAAGGTCGTGGGAACCAAGGGAATCAGGCAAGAAGTAGGGCATTCATGTTAGGAGAAGAGGAGGCTCGCCAAGACCCGAACATCGTGACGGGTATGTTTACTCTAAACGATCACTATGCCACTACCTTATTTGACTCTGGTGCCGACTATAGCTTTGTTTCCACTACTTTTACACCTCTGTTAGGCATAAAGCCCAGTGAATTAGGTTTCAGTTATAAGATTGAGATAGCTAGCGGGCTGCTAGTAGAGATTGATACAGTTATTAGGGGTTGCAAACTAGAAATAGAAGGTCATGTGTTTGACATTAACTTGATATCCTTTAGAAGCAGGATTTTTAATGTAATCATAGGAATGTATTGGTTGTCTGATCAGAAGGCTAAGATAATTTATCATGAGAAAGTAATGAGGATACCACTACTAGATGGCAAGGTGCTTAGGGTTTTAGGAGAGAAATCGGAAGAAAATATGAGGTAATTAATAAGTGCTAAGGCTAAAGAGAAGAAATAAGAAGAGATAGTAGCGGTGAGAGATTTTCTCGAGGTATTTCTAGATGACCTATCTGGATTGCCGCTTGTTCGGGAAATTGAGTTTTGGATTGAGTTAATCCTGGGAGCAGTGCTGGTTGCAAAGTCTCCCTATCGTTTGGCACCTTCTGAATTGGAGGACTTGTCATGTCAACTCAAAGAACTCTAGGACAAAGGTTTCATTCGACCAAGCTCGTCCCCTTGGGGAGCACCGGTATTGTTTGTTAAGAAAAAGGACGGATCCTTTAGGATGTGTATTGATTATAGAGAGTTGAATAAGTTGATCATTAAGAACCGTTATCCACTCCCTAGGATAGACGACTTATTTGACCAACTTCAAGGATCACAATACTTCTCTAAGATAGACCTTAGGTCCGGATACCATTAGCTGAGAGTGAACGAGGATGACATTCCAAAGACTGCGTTTAGGACTCGTTATGGACATTTTGAGTTCACAGTAATGCCCTTTGGTCTGACTAACGCTCCATCGGTATTTATGGATCTAATAAACCGAGTGTGTAGGCCGTATCTAGACAAGTTTATGATAGTGTTCATTGATGATATTTTGGTTTATTCTAAAACCCGGGAAGAGCATGAAATTCTACTTGGCAAACTGGAAGAAGGCTGGGTAAATTTTCAAGAAAGAATTCTAAAAATTCTCTGACTACTGGTATATCTTCTAGTCGTTTTTCATCAGACTTCTTTTCCATTACTTAAGCCACAAAAATTTGACATCCCTTGGATATATATCTTTCGGTTTTAATACAGGATATGAGGTTTAGTCGCGTTTTACTTCGATCACCTCAGATGATCAAAGTTTCACCGTTGATTAGGATGTGGACGACTTTCTCATCACAGATAATTCTAGCATGATACTTGGATAACCAATCCATACCAATGACAACGTCGAAACTACCGAGTTTAATTGGCATAAGATTAATTTTGAAGGGTTGGTTTAGCAAAATCAGAGTGCAACCCTGGATAATGGTATTAGTGCCTACTAGGTTTCCATCGACAAATTTAATGTCATATGTGGTATCTAATGTAATTGATGGGATATTAAGCATAGAAGCAAGAGATATGGATACAAAACTTTTATCGGCTCCTAAATCAAATAATACTCTAGGTAGATGTTGGTTTAGAAGGAACGTACCCGTGACTATGTTCGGGTCTTGGTGAACATTCTTGTCCCTCAGCAAGTATGCTCTTCCATAGACATTGTTGTTTGCTTTTGGGCACTGATTTCTGTAATACCCTTTCTCCTCACAGGCATGACAAGTTACTGATACTGGTTGCAGGTTGCTTCCAGTGGTTGGCCCTTTGTTTCTGTAGTTCCTGGTCAAATGACCCACCTTGTTGCAAGTCTGACACTTGACAGTGCAGGGTCCTGTGTGATGCAAGGTACATTTCTTACATAGGGGAAGGCTTCCAGTATACCTACTATTTTCAGTTGGGGTGACAGCATAAGCCCTGAAGGTTTCTTGTGTTCTATTCTGTTGGTAATCATTGTTGCGGTTGTTATTGTTATTGTTACGGTTGTTTTGATAGTTGTTGTTGGTGAAGGTTCTTTTATCATCAAACTTTCATTTGTGATCATTGGTTCCTTACACAGAATTGTGCTTTGTTACTTGATCCATTAACCTCTAAGTTACGGTAATGGCTTCCTCCAAAGTTTGAGGCTTTGAAGTGGTAACATTTCCTTTAATACTTCTAGGTAATCCCCTGATGAAGACTTCCATGAGTTTCTCATAATTTGGCACCATAGTTGGGAATAAGACTGCCAATACCTGGAATCTTCTAACGTAAGTCTTGAGATCATTCCCTTTTACAGTCAGATTGTAAAATTCATCTTCCATTTTCTTGACTTCAGTTCGGGGACAATTAATACTTCTTTATTAAGAGCTTTTTAAATTCGGACCATGTGATCTTGTAGCCTTCCTCTATTCCAATAGGCTGGGCGAATGAATTCCACCAGGATAAAGCTTCTTCTGTTAGAATACCAGTAGCAAACTTCACTTTGCAATCCTCGATACAGTTACTATGGAGAAATACTGATTCAGTTTGTTCAAACCAGCGGATAAGACCAACAGCGCCTTCCGTACCTTTGAAATTAAAAGGTTGACAGCTCATAAACTTTTTCTAGCTACATTTTCTTGCTACAGGAGCTTCTCTTGGTCCGGTGTTCCTATTGGTATTGTCAGCATTTGCCATGGTAGTAGCTTGTGCTTCCAGAGCTGCAGAAACACTATCAGCAACTAGTTTCTTGATGACAGCCTAAGTCATGGCTGGTGCTGCAGATGTTGATGTCCTCTTGGGGGCCATTCTATCAACATTTATAAGACAACACAAAATAAGAATTCATATAATGATAGTCATATCATAAGTCATCGTATAAAAATCAAAAATTTCATACATAGTGATAGTGAATTCATTTGACATATCATTGTATAGATTCTTATTTTGATACAAATTCTAACAAGAATTACACATTCTTTAATATTACATTATAGGATATAACGGAAAATTTTAGAATTGATACTCTAACAAGCATTTAACTTATTAGGTTTCTCAGGGACTGTTCACTTCTCAGTGGTTGTGGTATGATACCGCAACCACTTAGATAACTCATTATGGATCATACCGTACATGAGTAATCATAATATAGGACATAGGATAAACAACCATGATAAACATAAATCGATATCATAAAATAGCGAGGTATAATGGAATCACTACTATATTAAGTCATAAACAACTTGTCTACATATTTTACATAGTCAAAATTTGATAAGTGTCATTATTTATGCCACACATCCAGTGGTTGGATTCTAACAAAAGCTGTAAATGATAAGGATCTAGTCTAGTAGTCTGGTGGTGGTCCTCCCTTATGGTTCTTGAGCTTATGGTTCTTGAGCTTATGGATCTTGTTCAAAAGATTCTTTATATCTGATCGGTGTCGAACTTGAATATCCTCTATGAGTATCTCTAGAGTAGAAGTCCTGACGTGAGCAAGAACAATCTCGTCATCATGCCTTATTTGCTCTCTCTAAAATTTAGAAACTTGAGTACGAGCTTCTTGAAGTTTGGTTTCTAGTTGGTCAAAATCTCGCTGTATGATTACTCGACCATTACCAAGACCTTTTATCTTATCTTCCATGTGCTCAATGCGCTCAATCGGGAGCTCATCTAAGTGATTCAAGATAGTCTCGATCTGTTCCTCATGACGTTCCAGATGCGTCTTATGAGAACTTTCTCCAATCTTAAATACCTGAGGTGGGGTAGAGAAATCAGTAGAGGAGGGTGATAGGAAACGGGATTGTTTCTAAGGTGGTAAAATCTCTTTAGGAAGAAAGAAACCTTGGGGATCAAACAGTGGTAACACTAGAGATAGAGGCAAAACAGTTGGTGGAGCAATAGGAGCTTGTGGCAGAGGAATAGGTAATTCATTACTAGTAGCATTATATACTTGCATGACCTTCATATACGGATCATCGTGGAAAGGTGAGATGGCTAGTGAGGCCAAAAGATACTTAGATAAATCATCTGAAGGATCAGGAGAGGTGTTTCCCGGTGAAGCTGGGGAATAGTCTGGTGAAACCGAGGTATAGTCAGGAGTGTTTGTAGAGGAAAAGGTATCCTCAACATCGAAATCAGATAGGACGATAATAGGGTAGATATAGTCAAAAGTGTTTGAAGACATATTTCTGTAACAACCCAGTGTAAATAACATAAGTTATTTATATAATAATCTAATAGTTATGTATCTTTTACATACTATTCGGGAAATGCAGTGGCACAGAGGATTTTTTTTGGATGGAAAAAGTAGTTATAGTTAAGGTTTAAACTTTGTTCTCTATAACCGCGGCTCTGATACCAATCTGTAACACCCCCATATTTGACATTTAGCAGCGGAAGCTAATCTGGGGTATTACTTCATGAACCATAGTCACAATAATAGAAAATGACTCAAAAGAGACGTTTTTAAAAGATAAGTTATCATTCATTATTCATCAGAGTTTTTACAAAAGAGGTCCCAAAATACATTTCAAAACATAAAGTTGAATGATAACAGGTTTGGATGTCCTCATGTCCAATGCCACTCCGTGCCATAGTTGCTCAATTACCTAAGATAAACATACTAAAAGGATCAACACAAAGATTGAGTGATATTCACAGTGTTTGCAATGTAATAGTTGAATACAAGTCATCACAAGTGGTAATAATTGCAACAAATACAATTATCAAGAAAACATTATTATTGCCCTAAGCTCATGCAACCAAACATTAACATCCGAAGTCAATTTAACGACTTGAAGGAATAAATATCCTTAAGGAAAGGTAACTTGCCAAAGTTATCCTTTGTTCTCAAATATAGTGCGTTTGGTCACCCCTAATAGATCTATCCATAATATTCACGTTCACTCGCAAGTGACTAATGGTCCATGATTAAGAAATATTGGCAGTGAAAGCAAACTTAGGCAATAATATATCAGGATAGCATATAGTTGTAAAACACTTGTATTCATGGTTGATAGCATGTATCTCTCCACGGGATTTAGAAAACATGTAAAGGTGGGACTATGAACTTACCTTATCAAGGTAGTTGATGGATTTGAAATTTAATTCAAATGAGAGTAAACAGCCTCGTCACGCAACCTAGGGGTAATATGTCAAGTCTTAGTTTGATTGTTGATATTACAAACTTTATTTCATAAAGTTTAACGGTTTTTGGTTTGATAACTTGTGAAAATATCGTATCACTGTTCTGGCTATCATAATCCAGAGGTCATGTAGTAAACGTTTAAGGAGCTAGGACACTTTAAATCGTAAATCCAGCAACTCGTCAAAACGTCTACTCAAATAAAACCCCTCACATGAAACTCCCTAGTAACGTGATACGTTATAGATTAAATGATAAGGTTTTATCTTTTTAAGTTTCTTCAAAAGCTAGCGGATGATAAATTATGTTAAATATATAACATAATTAGTATTTTTATAGCATTTCGATCGATAAATGATAACGAAAAATGTGTCGGGTTTTAATAAAATCGAGTCTTATAATATTTAAATATATTATATAATTAATAAAAATTAATACATTTTATACCTTTGAGAATACGAAAATGACAATATATACCCTTGATATTATATATTTACAAAATTAACCTTTTAATTAAATTTTTTAAAACATTAAACCTTTAAGCGTTTCAAGTATGACAAACACAAGCCCTAAAGTATTACTTTAGGATAATTACATTTTTAGCCCCTCTAGTTATATGTTTCAAGAATTTACAATATATACCCCTTTGCATGAAACCATTTGCAAATTAAGTCCAAAAACCATAATATTGATATTTTTGATTTGGAAGTCAATTTTGCAGGTTATAGCTTATTACTATAAGCTAAAAATAATTAACTGTATAGCTTATAGCCTTATGAAAAAGAGGCTTGTGGAGCTTACAAATCCAAAATGGGTTCGTTGTGCTTTAAAATGATTAACCCGATGGATTAAGGCTTTAAGATTGGTTTTCAAGGCTATAGAAATGTTAAATGAGCTTATAGAAATAGCTTATTATAACAGCTATGGCTTAAGCTTGTTAGATACACATAAAGAACTATTAGGTGTTAGAGTGCGTTTTGGTTTAGGAAAACAAAATGAGTAAGCTTTAGGGTTTAAGGGCTGATTTCATGAGATCATAAGAAGTGATAATGAGTGATGTATAATAAATAAAATATACAAGAGTTTATAGAACAAGGTGAAGACTTACAAAAGCTTGAATAGGTCAAAATTAATGAAATGGTCAGACACTTAAGTTAGGAATCAAAGACTTCTTTCATTTTATATCTTGGCATCACTATAGCTTAAACCTCTTCTGTCGCTTCTATGGCGTGGCTTAGATATGATTTTTAAGGTAAGAGGAAGTTTTGATGGTGAATTGAAAGTGTATGTATGTATGCGTGTATATATAGTGTAAAGAAAAGAGTATTGCCCAAGTTTACTTGGAGTGGTGACCAAGTTAAGTGGAGTGGTGGCCAAGGTGTTGTAGAGTAGTGACCAAGTAATAGCTAGGGTGCAAGGAGGTGATTCATGGAGCTACTTGAGGTGCTTGAGGTGCTTGATTTTTAGGTTAGAACTAGTTTTAGGTGTTTAGGGTTTTCGTCTAGGTTTAGGTTAGAATTAGGGTTTTGTTTAGGGTTTAGTTTCTTGGTTTAGAAGTTGTGCTTTAAGTGTTGTAACTTGTGTTAAAGTGGTGGTAAGAAATAAACATGATTTTGGAGGGAAAATGACCTAGTTTGAATTCTATGCATGTTTAACTTGTACTTTGAGCTTTAGGGAGTTGTACATTGGTTTTGGAGGGAATTAATATTCAAAAGTTATGCATTGTACACTTGTACACATGCCTTGCAAGCTTGAACATTCACTTTATATGTAAACATTTCATATAATTAGGGTGTTGATATAAACGTTAACGTTTGAAATCCATTTTGTAATAACATTTTGAAAAGTACGTTAAATAGATAATGTATGATAAAATATAGTTTAAAACATATTGCTTGACATATTATAATGTTTACTGGCTATAAACGTTGATGAAATTAGCATAGGTAGATTGCGTGAGCTCGTTTACTTAGGTTATGCAAGTTACGTTGCATAATTGGTGGAATAAAGCAAAAATATTCCCGTGAAAATGGTTGTACTTAATTTAATAAGTAGATATTACATTGATGACAAATGTATCTAATTTAATAGATCGATAATTACATTGATGAAAATTGTGGGTTGTTATAGTCTCCCAACCTTAAAAGAAATCTCATCCTAAGATTTAGTTGGATGTCGGAGTGATATTTGAAAATAGATGCGGATACTTAGCACCAATTTGATCTTTGCATTCCCACGTAAATTCTGGTCCTCTTTTAGAGTTCCATCTTAGTTTCACTATAGGAATATGACTTTGACTTAGTTGTTTGACTTCACGATCCATGATTTCCACTGGTTCTTCCACTAAATTGAGTGTGTCATCGAGCTGAGAGATTCAACCTTAGGATTTTTAGCTAGTTACACTAATTAGCTAACCACCCATATTAACCTTTTTGTTAGCACTCATTTTTAGTGCTAGATACCCTTAGTTCACCCATTGAGACATTCTTTTCTTTTTTGTTACATCCACTAAAAAAGGCAAAATATATATATTTAACTTTACACCTTAACCTAACCCTTTGTCAAAGTCTAAACGGTGGGTTGCTAGTTACTCGGTATGTTGGATTGTTTTTTATGATTAGTAGTTATTCCGCACTTCGTTATTAGAATGTGTCATTCCGACAAAGATGAAGGAGACGTCTTTCGTATTTTGTATTTTTGTGGTGTATGCTTATGAGAAGTGTGGGGGAGTTTGATGTAAAAAAAGAAAAAAGGAGGCTGAATGAAAAAAAAGAAAAAAAAAGAAAAAAAGTAATGACAATTATAGCCAATGTGTTATATTATTATGAAGATGGAGGAAGATGAAGTATGTTTGGATATCGATTAGCCAATGTGCTAAGACGTGATATAATATATGGTGATTGATATGTGAAGGAGGAATAAAATGGTGACTATAATCATTTACGGGTTTGTGGTTTGTTTGGTGACTAGCAACATGGGCTTAGACTTTTGACGTATGTATTATATGTTTCTGATACACCCTCTCATAAACAATCCCATGCCTTATCCATACCCTGTACTAACCCGAAGCCTAATGTTACAACCCAATAAAAGACCTATTTAGATGTTTACACTTGGTGCTTACGCCACGTCGGTGGAGTTTTGTTTCTTGTATAAGCTTATGGTAATAAATTTGGTCACGACTGAGCTATGAGTGTGATTTCTCTTATATACTCCACCACCTAAATAAATGAGTGTTGAGTGAATTATACTTCATTCCTTTTTTGTGAGGTGCTTAGAAATGTTAATCAAGCAAGAAAACCTTTGGGTATTGTCAAACATTTTGATTTTTCACCAAAAGTTTAAAATGATGAATCTTATCTCGTACCCGTACTTGGTAAATTCGTATCACATTTTTCTAATCATTTTTGTGCACCATGTGGGTTTTATTTTTCTTTAATTTGCTTGAGGATAAGCAAACCCTTAAGTGTGGGGGGTGTTTACGCCTTTTGCGCTTATTTATAAAAAACCAAAAATATCGTCGATATTTAAAAATATATATATTTCCTTATTTTGTTATTTAGGTATTTTCTTTTTTATTTCTTTTCTTAGATTTGCTTGAGGGCAATCAAAATTTAAGTGTGTGAGGATTTGATAACGCTTAAAGCGGGTATATTTTTAAGAGCGTTATCCATGTTTTATGCATGCTATTTGGTTACACCAACAAGCTTTGTAGCTCATATTCATACAAAGTTGTGTTTTGTGTTCCTAGTTAGCTAAAGTTAAGCCAAGTGAAGAAAAGACGAAGAAACAATCAATAAACGAAGAGTTATACATGTACGAAGTTTTCCCACCAAGAACGAGTCTCATGGAAAGTTATCGAGAAGGAAAAACCATGAGGAGGTCATTTTTAGGTTCAAGGAAAAGTATTTTATTGACTTCGGAGTCATTTGAGTCAGACCCGACCAAGAAACAAGCACCCGAAAAGCTAAAACGATGAAAATAAAAAGTGAAAAAAATCTAAAAATTCATCCAGTCGAAAAGCTCCTCCTTCAGGTCGTTTTGACCAAAAATCTAGGCAAAAGTGAATCAGGTCGAACAACCCGAGCTCGAAGTCGTTTTGACAAAAATTGAAGAGAATCAATCTATTGAAGGACCCGAGCCCGAAGTCGTCCGGCGGGATTGCATCTAACCTCTAAAAGTTGCATTTAAGTGTTGGATTAAGTACATTAACCCTCAAGTATGATCATATACTCTTATTACTCATTTTTTTGGAACTTTCATATCACTTTGTGCCAAATAAACTTACTTGGTGGCTAAGGGTTGTCTTAAATTATAAATAAAGGCCCCATGGCTTAGTTTTTGGCATGAAAAATTCTCCTTACACCCTAAGGACGAATTTCCACTGCCATTATCACTCCCAAAAGACCACAACCTTCTGTCAATTCAAGAAGGAGAGATCACGTGCTAAGGAAAGCGTTTGGACTTGATTTTCCGAGTTGTTAGGATACTTGTAGTTGATTGGAGGCTTGTAGGATGCTCTAATCCTTCACCAACACCTATTGTAATCTTACTTTGGGTATTCTCTTATTATTTTTATGACGTTTAATTCTACAATTCATGTTGGATCTTGGTATTTGATTAATCTCGATATGGAGTAGTTTGTTTTAATTGTTTAGAATGATGTAAACATGGATGTGGAGTGTTTGGTATTTTTCAATATAGAATTATGATTTTGCTTATGAGTTTGGTTGAATTGATATGTGTCTAATTAATTTGTTGGTAAATCATAACCGGATCTATAGGTCGAAAGGATTTCTTGTTATGATTTGTTCCAAATGTTAGCGCGCGTATATGTTTGGTATTCATAATTGACAACTATGAATAAATAAGTTAAATGTATTCATAATGATTTATTAAGAGTATAGGTCGAAAGGCTCTTATAAATGAATTGGTAAAATCATCTTTCTAAACAAATGGCTTGTAAAAGACTTGGTTTAAAATAATATCCATAGGTCGAAAGGGTTCGTTAGTTTAAACTATGTTATATGCAATTTCATGATACTACCCGTTGACTTGGAATTGTATGCTTTTGATTTGTTTGCTATTGCTTAAGTATCTACCCGATATTCCATACACTCCATTGATATAAATACTAGTTCCAAACAAGTGTTTTTAATTATTGATTAAAAGTTTGCTTATTTCGTGTTATTTGTTGCTTATATGGTACTTTGGCTCGTAACATCCAACTCACCGCTTTCGTATTGTTATTTGTTACATAGATTCTTCAAAACCGAAAACACCCAAATCCAAGTGAACGACCTCGGCTTACCACACCAAGCTAGCTACACACAATAAGGTCATACTTTCCCGAATGTGTTCCTTAGCTTAATCCTGGTAATCCTTGTATAAATTTAAAACTCGAAGCTAACACGCATCACTTACTTTTTAGAGGATTCCACTTTTAATGTAACTCATGAAAAACTAAGTGCTCAAAAGTCGAGTTCACCTCCGCCAAAAATGCCAAAACATAGTCAAATGAAAAGATATTTTGACACACTTGAGTATGATGTTAAACATTTTTAAAGTATCTTCAAAGATAAAATTACAATAAATGGCTCAAATTTTGCATCAGGTTTAGAATATTAAATTCGAATATATTTTTCAAGATGAGGTGAAACCGATCAATGATCACTTATGTTTATGCGTAGATGGTTTTCCAAAGGAGTTTACAAAATAAGTGAAAGAAATGTATAAGAGTTATGAATTAATGGAAAATGAACTTGTTGAAACTTCACAGAAGAATGCAAATTTTAATGAAGAATTTGATCGACTCTTGGAAGCATTCTTAGCTAATGATGGTAAGATTTGTGTTGTGTATTCATGTGTAGAGATTGATAATGAGATTTTGAGAGAAGAGATTAAGAGAATCTCAAAGGAGTCTAAAGATTGTAATTCTAGAACATGATTTTCAAAGATGTCAAGCTCAAAGCATAGCTTTTGAATTGGAATTACAACATAAAAATGAGAAAATTGTTTGTGAAAACTCTTGGATGTCGAAAGTGAGAAAGTTAGATTATGAGAACGTGTCTTTGGTTTTTCAAGTTGAGTCTTTAAAGAAAATAAGCATCTAAAACTTGAATACCAAAAGCTTTTTTTATCCAATTCAAAAGACACGGTCTCAGTTTAAGAAAGAGATTAAAGAACTGATTGAACATGTTAATCAAAAGAAATATACATATGGGGATGTACGTGCTAAGAATCAAGATCTTTTGATAACAATTTTTGAGTTGAAAGAAAAGTTAAAAAATGTTGAAAAGGGAAAGTCTATGAACACTAAGTTTGACAAACCTTCAGTCTTAGACAAACTCATTTGTGTTACACCGTTTAATAAACAGTTAGTTCAAAAGACTAAGTTTGTTCCTAAGATTGTTGAAAAACACATTTTGACAAAATCAGTCACTTCACGAACATTACCTACAAAAAAGAAATAAATCTTCAGCAGTACCAATGTCATTGCACCAGAAATGTACAAGATTAAAACAAAAGACACGGAAGAGACACATGAGAAAACTAATGAGATTGTTTTACCTTTTATAGGAGTAAAAGATGTTATAGAACTGTAAAGAGGGGGTGAATAAGGTTTTCTTGACTTCTTTGAAGTTTATAAAACTTCAAGTCTCAAAGGAACCAAAGGGTGTACTTATCTACTTTGCAATTAGAATAATAAGTTGTTGGGCCAATTTCATTGCTCACTGATCTTTCACTTAGGATTTGAATACAAAATAACCTAAGTGTAAATATCCTTTAACAGTTCAAGGTCACTGAGTGAATAGTCGCTCAGTGAGCTACCTTTAAGATGCTAAGCCTGAGTCTACAAAATAACCTAAGTGTAAATGCACGAAGATGAATAAAAACTCGAATAGAGTCATGTGATACGTGTGAATTTGTTTGGTGGCCTAGAAAAGGTTGAAAACCTCGATAGAGAAAATGTGGAAACGTTAAGGAAACTATGTGTATAAAAATGAAGAATGGATGATAAAAGTACTTGATCAATGTACAAGAATGAAAAGGGTATAAGAATGATAAGATAATAATAGCTTGGATCCAACATTGAAAACATAAAGGTATTACGAAATGTTAAGAACGATAAGTTCGAATGATATAAGAAAGTGATAAAGGCATTGTGAAATGCAAGAACGATAAGTTTGAATGGTGTATGAATGATATGTTCAAGAACGATAAGTTCAAGTGGTGTGAGAATGATAAGTTCATGAACGATAAGTTCAAAAGGTGTAAGTATTTGTAAGGGCATTGTAAAATGCCATAAATGATAAGTTCACAAATTCTAAGTTCGTAAACCCTATGGGGAAGTATAAGTAATGATGATGATGGATCCAAGGCTAGAAAAGATAAAAAATGGAAAAATGAAAATGATGAGTACACATGATGATAAATGTGTAAAGATAGAAAGGTAATGAAATTGTAGTCGGGTATGAGTGTTATATTAGAAATATATATAAGTAGGATGATGTATAATCTACTTATTTAAATGGATTGAAATGCCTCTTCATTTAAATAAAAAATTGTAAATAACCGAACCATAAGTTTATAACTTTTTATTTACATAGATTGGGACGCCTCTTTATGTAAATAACGAATTGTAAATAAGTGGGCTTATGTGTGTCTGATGTGACACAAGTGCGAGTAGAGAAACGAGAAAATGAAAACCAAAGCATGTTAGATGTATTAAGAAATAAGATATGTGCGAGTAGAAGTCGAAATGTATGAGTCTTGTATAGTAAATGCCTAAATTAAGGATGTTGTGTAAAGTCGAAAAGACTTGGTGGATAATGTGTTTAGACTTATGAATGAGAAAGTAGCAATGTAAGCTAGAAACGAGACTATAGGTGTAAGATAAGTTTATGAACGGTCGCAAGCTTTAGATAAAATGATTTCGGAGACAAAATCTAAATAAGGGGTAGATTTGTTACCCCCAAAACCAATTTTTAGGTATTTTATTACAAGAATTCCATTGGGTAAGTTTGTCTATGACTTTATAAGTTTGTATATGTTATGTATTTGGCTAGTCAAATGTATAAGATATATATTTTATGGAAAGTTAATATGGCCTAATTATAAGAAAATGGGACTTAAAGGGCTAGTATTGCCAAGTTGGCAAATATGATCCAGATTTTTATATAAGTCAATCCCTCTTAACTTCTAACACATTATGAAATGTGTTTAGTTGTGTGGGTGTCGACCAAAACAAGGAAAAGAGGGGAGAAGAAAGAATTATGTTTATGATCAAGTTATGAAGGTTTAAGGTTTTAATTCAAGGGTTTAATCCCTAACAATAATCTTATGCAAGTAAGTAACCTAACTCTTTAATAGAGTTAATTGAATGAATTAAGGGTTAGTGATCAAATTACATACCCCAAATTTGGGAGTTTTGGGGCTAATTGCTAATCTAGAAAATAGTTTGAGGTGTTAAATAATATGAGTTACGATTAATTGATGATTAAGTGGAAGGAAATTAGGAATTTTTATCATATGATCAAGATATGATCATATGATGATTAAGGATGGAAATTGAGTATGATTTAGGTTGTGTAAAACCCTTGTTATTGATATTTCTTTAATTTGATAATAGGTATTGATGATGGTTATTGGTTAGCAAGCAAGGATGATGATGATAAATTGTTGGTAATTATTAGCTTGGATATGAGGTAAGTAAATTGGCTATAACATGATGTTATATTGAGTTTATCATACTTGTATTATATGTTATGAGTTATGTGAATTGTATTGAGGAAAGGCATGGAAAGCTTAAGAATTAGTTGGTTTGGACTAAGAATAGAATGGGGCTAGTTGATTAAACTAGCTAGTTATGTTTTGCATAGTTGCTATGACATTGGAGGTATGTGGAGCTTAAGAGTTAATGTGTGCTTAGCAAAAGACATGATTAGTCTAGTTGTGAAACTAGCAAGGTATGTGGAGTTGATGTGTTTATGAATGAATGATGAATTAAGTGTTATGATGCAAATGTGTATAATGATATATGATAGCTTGTTATGTATTTTACTTACTATGTGTAAGCTTACCCCTTTAGTTGTTGATGTTTTTGTGTTGTAAGGCCTTGGGTGCGTTTGAGCAAAAACTATAATTTTTGATCAAATTTAGAGTCTGGAAAGGGGCGTTTTAATAAAACCTCTTGTATGTCTGGGAGGACATGTGAGGAATATACGTGTGAGTTTATAAATCATTTATAAGTAAGGAAGTAAGAAAAACTCAAAGTATGATTAACCTCTAAATACCACAAACTTAATTAGTCACTTGGACTTTAATCCATGATAATCAACAATAGATGTGATCACTAACCATGTTGATGCAAACAAGCTAAGTGCTTTTCATCTTAAGTAAATTATATCCCATATCAGGAAAGGATGTGTTTTTTTGGTAAAAGGGATTTACCCCGGTAAAATATAAAAAAGGACGCGTTTACACAAAGTGACCTTTGACTTAGTTTGACCAATAAGGAAGCAAGGCCCGTTACGTGATTAGGAACAATGTGAATCCGGATTTGTCAGACTATATCTTTCACATCAACACACACGAAAATGAAATAAAATCTAAAGAGAAAGAGGAAGAAAGAAAAATGGATGATTACATAAAGAAGAATGAGTAACCAACACCCTCCTAACATACTAGGAGGGTGGTATTTATGCTACAAAGTAAGTTGGACCCTTGTTGGGTCGTTTGGACCATATTAGGCCGAACTAATGGGCTTTAGCCCGACACTAGGCCCAATTAGCTTAAATGTAATTCTCGTAAACTACGTTTTCTTATACAAGGCTCAGGAATGTATAATGACCATCACTTTATTAAACATGAGGCTAATGCTGGGTTCAGTTCCTGAGCCCTTTAGTCTTTCAGTAGATTTAAACATAAAATCTCATAAGTGTTTCTCAAACTGAAGTCTTTCAGTTTCAATCACTGAAGCCTTTCAGCTTCAGTCGCTGAAGTTCCTTCAACGTCAGCTCTTTATGTTCTTAGAAGATTTAGAAGTATCTTCACTTCAGTATATGCAGCGGTACAGAAACTGAAGAATGACTCTTGGTTAGAACTTCAGTTCAGCTTAGATGACAATTCCAAGCTGAACGTTGTCTATCTCCTTAACAGAAGCTGAAACATGTTGTTTCACTTCTAGAAGATTTACAAGGCGGGAAAAAGATTGCTTTATGTCAAAAGGAATAAAGCAATCTCCTTGTTAAATGCTAGTTCTAAAGTTGGTATAGAAGTATAACAACTTTCCTTAAAGGACTGTACCTAGTACTAGAAAGAAAACGTGCATTAAATCGTAGCTCAACCACCCATTTAATGATTGCTACGTAGCTAGGTTAAAACTTGTAAACCCTAATCCCTTTGCCTATAAAAGGAAATGGATTCCCAGAGTAAATGCTATCTCTTTTAATTAATGTGATACACATTGAAGAGTTTATTTATCTCTCAAACAAACTGACTCGTACTACTGAAAGTTGAAGCTTTAGTTTAGTCATAACAAGTTTGTTTTCTTATTCTCATAACTTTGGTTAGAGAATAAGTTCAAAGGAGATAACACCCCAATTGTCATTCAACCACCTTGCTATTTCGCAAGCAAGGTGTGTCATAGATTCTTTATTTGATTTTAATAAAAGTTTATACGTTGAAAAGTACTTCTATGTGTTTTAAACTTGTTCTTTATATTGTTTATATATATATTTGTTTAAAACTCACTTTATTGCTATGGAATCTTATTAGTTTAAAGTTAATAAACTTTATATCATATTCCAAGGGACCAACAAGTGGTATCAGAGCCTTCTGGTTTATAAAATCCCTTTAAAAGGATATATAAAAAGGCTCAAAGATTTGTAAAATCAAGATCCATCTTAAATGGCAGTAGTAGAAGTACCACAGACTCTTAAATATAGGGGTGGCCAGTTAAATGCAGCTCCTGTACTAGAGGTGGAAAATTTCACTAATTGGAAAAAGAGATTCATGTGCCATATTATTGGTATTGAACCTCAATTTGAAAACATCATTTCAAACGGTCCTTATATCCTTATGGTAGCTGGTCAAAGGAAGCCTGAAGGATAATGGACTATAGATGAAAGAAAGGCTGCTAACTTAGATCAGCGACTCAAAAGTCTCATCATGTCCGTCCTTCCAGATGACAAAATGAATTCTGTTATAAACTACTTAACTGTAAAATCTACTTGGGATGACCTGATACTATATCATGAGGGGCCCTCTAATGTGAAAGAAAGTAGGGTCATGGACTTGAAGTTGTGCTATAACACCTTCAAATTCAAAGGTGGATCTCTAACACAAACTTTCACCAGATATAAAGCTTTGATGAATGAATTAGTAAATGATGGCATTAAACTTTCAAATCTTGAAATAAATACTGGTTTTATAAATGGGTTACCAAAGAAGTGGCTAAGTTCTGCCAAAGTCTTAGAAACATAAACCATGTGAAAGATCTTGAGCTTGCTTCTCTATTTGGTAAACTCAAATATGAAGAAAACCTAATAGACAGTATTTATGAGACTGAAAAGAGCAAATCTCTTGTCTCTGCAACACCTCTGTCAACTGCCTTCTTTTCTACCTCTATTGTCCAGGACTTTCAAGATAGTCATGATGATGAAGAGGATACAAGAAGTAGTCATGAGTACTTAAATGACTTAGAGGAGGAATACCAAGCAAGAGCTCTTTTAGCCAAATCTAAAAGGTTCTTCAAAAAGGGTACTCAAAGGTCTAGCAATGCAAAAGCAACTAACCAGACTTAATGCCACAAATGTGGCAAGAAGGGTCATTTTGCAAGAGATTGTTGGTCAAAGACATCAGTTCCTTTATATCAATCACCTTTTCAATCAAAACTTCTCCTTTCATCTGAAAATAAACCTGAACAGAGGTAAATCAAGGACTTTGAGGCCAAATACCACAAAGTCAAAGCTAAACTCGCCATCCTTAGTTCCAGTGCTTTAGCTCCCAGTTCTTCCTCAAGCAAAGACAAAGGTCTCATTGCTAAAACATATGATTGGGATGATGAAGAAGTATCATCCAATGAAAATGAAGTAACTGAAGTTATAGCCTTCATGACACTCACTGACAAAGAAAGAATTTTAGTTGGCAAAGAAAGTGCTAGAAATGGTGATTGGACTAAGATTTCTATGAAAAAGGTACACACTCTTCTCCAAATGGAAGAAAATGATGATAGAAAATCCTTTCTAGATTATCTGTGTATTGATCTTAACTATGTTGAAGAACAAAGAAACAACCTTTTATCAAAATATAGAAATCTTGTTCAAGAATTGAATACATGTAAAGAACAGCTTTTGGTATTAAAACAAGCAAAACTTGATCTTCTTACCATGCAGCATGTAAACATTGAGATTCTTAAAAAGAATCGAAACTTAAAATTTGAACTGAAAGAGCTAACATCTATTACAGAAACATGGCTAAACAATTCTAATATAGTTAATCAGTGTATCAATGAACAAATTCCCACTCAAAATAAGAAAATTCTGGGAATTGACCACCTCACTGAAGATACCTCTAGTTTTGAGTCTAAAGAACCAGTATTCGTAAAATCCTCAACAGATAACTCAAATATGTCTATTACTAATAGTAATATACATAAGTCATCTGAAACTGAAGATTCTACTCTACCTAATCAAGATACTGATGTGGTACCTTCAAACGAGTCACAAAGAAACACAACTAATCCTTCAGTTGTTTTCTCTGACTCTTCAGTAACTGATTATGATTCAACTAATGAATATTTAGTCTGTAGCACTCCTCTTCTTCCTCTAAAGAAGTTGGATGGTGTTGAACCTGTTTCTGGACCAAAGACTATCAAATCAATTTTGAAATCAAAATCCACATTCAAAGCTGAAACTTTAAAAGGTATCACAATAAACGAACCATCCTCGGCTCCTACAAGAGGCAAAAGTTCCTTAGCTTCTAAGACTAATTTAGCTCTTGCTGGTAAGTTAAAGAATGTAAAAAATGGAAAATTATCATCCTTTGGCTATTGTAATTAAAGAACTTAATGAACTAAAATTACAAATCAGCAAGAAAAAGTCATCTTACTCTAAAAACAAGAATGCTCAACATGTTCCTCCAAATGCACTTCAAAACAAATACAAAACTCAATTCAAAATGAATTATGAACTTTGTGGACAAAACAGTCATCTCTCTAAGAATTGTTATGAAGTATTGTTTTGTAAAAAGTGCAAAAGAACTAATCACAGAACATGTGATCATGCTGATTTTATGTTCTCCATGAATGCAAATCAGCACCATAATGGTCAAGGTGAATCTTCCTCAAGATCCAGACCTACAAGGCCTTCAGTATCTTTTCTTTCCTGCATACATTGTGGATATAATGATCATCATTCTAATGATTGTTTATACTATCCCACTTGTGAAATATATGGAAGCTATGATCATGACACTCATGGTCATAACAGGATTATTTCTTTGAGAAGAGGCATCAATCCTATAAACCCTCAACAGGTCACAAAGAACTGTGAAACGCCTGGTAGCAATGTTCATACCACATCAGATCACAATGACATTGAGTGGTTTAGGAAAAGAGAAACTCTTCAAGCTAAGAATGTTAAGTCTTTCAAAGTAAGGAAGAATGAATCATCAAGTGCTTTAAGATCAAATACTCCCACTAATAGGTGGGTTTCTAGGCAAAACTAACCATCCTAATCCAATTTATGCAATATAACATATCATTTTTTAGGAAAATGGTCGTTCAAAACAAAAAAATATTATCAATGTTTACCTGCACAAATCTTGGAAGAATCATGACCCGAAGAAATGTATGAACTAACTCTTCATACACCTCCAAAGGTTATGGTTATGGTATGGTTTTCAAAAGGAATATTCAAACAGCATGAATACTAAAACGCTTTTTAACAACTGAGAAATCTTTATAAAATCTTATAAAGAAATCAACTGTTATTAAAGCAGAAGTCTCACCTGACCAAAATGGTCAAGATAATCAAATTGATCAAAATGATCAAAACTGATCATTTGTTTCAAACTGAGAAACTCATCAAAATGATGATAAGTTTGAACAAAAAAAATACGCCAATGAAAATCAGTTCATTGATAACTTCATAAAACTGAAGATGTTTAGATCTTTGAACTCTTATCCTCTCCAAATAGAAGATACTTCGGCACATGACTCAATTCAAATTCCTTTCGAGAAAAGAGGATCGTGGCATTGTTATGATTGGGCAATAATGCTTGATTTAATCAGCAACTGCATGAGGGCATAAATCATGATAAAATCCTGCTCCAGTTGCAAGACTTGAAGCAATCAGGATCTTTCTTGCCCTTGCCACATACATAAACTTCATAGTTTATCAAATGAGTATCAATAGTAAACTCCTTAATGATAAACTAAAAGAAGAAGTATATGTCATACAATCTTCAGGTTTTGAGATAGAGTAAACTCATCAACCATGTTAAAAATTTGGATAAAGCCCTTTATGGACTTAAACAGGTTTCAAAAGCATGGTATGAAACTCTCTCAACCTATCTCACTAAACACATCTTTGTAAGAGGTATAATAAACAACACTGTTTATCTATAAAACTCAAATAAATGTGTTTTTGGTACAAATTCGTGTTGATCCTTGAGTCCACCAGCATAAAAGTGTGCAAACAGTTTGAGAAACTGACGACTCAAAGATATGAAATAAGCATGATAGGTGTCCTTACCTACCTCCTCAAATTTCAAATTAAACAATCTGAAAGAGGCATTTCAATCAACAAAGAAAAAATATCAATGATCTGCTATGAATGTATGACAAAATGGGCTCATCAGTGAATATTCCAATTATGCCCTCTAACATGTTAGGATCTGATCTCAATGGCAAAGCTATAAATGAGTTTCAGTATAGAGATATGATTGGACCACTAATGAACCTAACTACAAGCAGACCTATCATTTAATTCTCAGCTGCTCTATGCAAGACATCAAGCATACATAAGGTATCCTACCTTATTTCTATTAAGAATTTACAAGTATCTAAATGGTACTCTCGGTCTTGGTCTTTAGTATCCAAAACGTTCAGGTCTTAACCTTGAAGGATAATAAGACTGACTCTCTTGGATACATTAACCAAAAGGTTCATTGATGTCAGATCCATAATCTAACTCTCAAAAAGATTAATGGTTGAACTAGGTATGCTGAACATTGATTCAAAACCTAAAGCTTCAGCACCGACTAAAGAAAAGTGAAGCTTGAGTGCCTTCTTCCAAAACTGAACAAACTTTCATATTAAATATCAATTCAATTTTTGCATACAACCTTTAACTTGCTCGAGTATGGTAACTGAGCAATCACATATGTCTCATTCATGGATTTGCATGAGCATATGTGGTTTTGTCGCCTTCGCTGGAGCACAGATATCGGTTAAGTCAAGAACTAAACTCACTAGTTTATTCTCTTCAGTTCAGTTTAGCAAAATAATTTTATCTAAATCTTTAGCTATCTCTCGAGTGAAGTAACTGAGCATCACATATGTCTCATTCATGGGTTTGTATGAGCACTTGTGATTTTGTTGCCTTCGCTGGAAGACTGATGATGATGATGATTCCAATAATCAGTTCAGCATAACATAACATCAAACCTGAACCTAGTTTAGCTTCTTTACATCAATCAATAGGTCATTTCAAAAAATTTAAAATTAAATTAATTTTTAAGTGATTTCTTAGAAAAGAAGTTAACTAATTAAAAAATTATTTTAATAAAATGATGAATTTCAAACGTTTGAATGACCTCACCTTTTTCTCTCACCTACTTTAACAGTGCACAGACGGCTGTTCACTGTTCTAGGTGTCAGATACATGCTTTGCTAACTTTCATTAATTACAAAGTTTAGTACACATGTTAAAAACAAACCCTAAAACTTCTCACAAACTTACAACTTCCACTTTGTAACCATCAAACCCTCAAAAGAAAAAGTGAAAAATAACCAATCATATAAACCCATTTCACCGATTCACAAACCGCTCCTCATAATTTACAAATCCTTTCACCAAAAAAACACACACACAAAACCTCAAAACAAAATCAAATCATCAAAACCTTAATCACTCAAATGGCAAACCAAGAACAAATTCCTCTACAACAAGAACAACCCTTTGTTGCTGCCAAACAAGTTAGCTTTAATCTTGAAGACATCATCCTCAACACAAACAATGAGGTTGCTCTTCTCTACCCAGAACACAATAACCAAGATTATTTTAAATGTGTTTCTGATTTCATTTCTAAATGTTGCCTTAGAAAACCATTTACCAGCCCTCCTGACATGTATAAGGAATACCTGGCTGAATTTTGGTACTCAGCCACAACTTTAAAGAACTCTAAGGTTTCTTTCTCAATCCCAACTGGTGGTATTTTTGGAGAAGTAGGAGTAAATACCTTTAAGAATGCCATAGGTGCACACTAACTAGCTCACTCCAGTGAATACGTTGCACCACCATCTATTGATATCGTTAGGTAGTGGTTTCCAATGATTGGGTATGGAGAAGAGGTTTCAGCAAAAGGAACTCTCAGAAAGAGTATCCTTCCTCCTATGTGGAGGTTGCTAATGGCACAAATCATCTAGTGTTTAGGGGGTAAAACTGGTGGATTTGATCAAATCACTAACAAAGATGCCATTATACTATATAGTCTAGCTAATGGCATTAACATAGACTATGCAAACATATTTTGGGAGGACATCATCCTTAGGCTGAAGAAGAAACAAAAGGAAAAGGTTGTTCCCTACACTCAATTTATCTCCCTGCTGGTAATGCACAAGATGAAGGAAGGATATGGGGATGATGAGATCACATGATACCCCACTCAAGACTTCAGTGTCAACAATTAGGCACTGAAGCCCAACCGACCTGAAGAACCTCCCTTCATAGACCACATGTTGGCTATATGTGCTGTAGATAAGCCAGTGGTCTTTATAGCTCCCAAACCCTCTTCTATTGCTGAGAGGGTTCCCCAAGGCACAAATCCTGGAGCTCAACCTGGACACAAAAAGCAATCTTCTTTAAAACAACCATTTGTGTCCAGCAAAGAGGCAACAAAAGGTGGGTCCTCTAAGGCATCTACTGGTTCCAAAATTAGCCATTCCAAGAAAAGAAAAGAGTCCAGCTCGGCCATGGACTCAAACCCAAGCCAGCCTCCAGTTCCACCACTGTGGATCCTGGAATGCATAAAGAGGACCAGCAAGTAACTGGTGGCCTAACCTCTTTAGGGGTCACCAGTGAAGAAAGAGCCAACCCTCAACTTAGTAGTGGTATGTCAGCATTTAATTTAAATGAGCCTATTTATTCAGCTTCTTTCATTATTCACTCTGAGTCTGCATTAGGAAATGATGCTTCAGCAGTTTCCATAGTTGAAGTTGATCCTGGAAATTTTGCTCCTAGTGATTTTGTACCTCAACAACAGGGTATAAATAAAAGAACCAAAAACACTTCATATGATCACTTATTTGCAGGTACTGACCCACATGTTCTTGCAGAACAAACCAAATCTATTAGTGAAGGGTTGGATACTATCCTCGCTCAAGCTTTAACAGGAAAAGGAGCCAGCTCAATTGCTAGACAGGTTAATGAAGAAGAAGCCTCCATAACAATCAAGTTAGAAGATCTAGCAAAGCTGGTGTCTAATGTTCAGCCAAGCTTCAAAGACCTGGATTCACCTAAAGATGATCGTGTTATTATTGTAGAAAGTGATGCAGAGGAGGATGATGGAATTCATGTTGAAACTGAAGATACTTCAGTTCCTAAGTCTTCATCTCTAAAGTCTTCTCTAATCCAGGAGCTTACCAACTAAGTTCTCATTCTCCAGTCTCAAAAGCATAAACTGGAGCTAGAAAAGAATAAAGTTACAGCTGAAGCTGAAGTTGCCCTCCTTAAAGTTCAACCCTCCTTTCCTAATGTGGAACAGCTTAATGAGCTACTGCTAAAGTCATTGAAAACTGAATTCTCCAATATTCTATCTACTCATGACTTCAGCAGCTCACTACCAACTGAGCTGAATAATCTTCCCTCAAAGTTCAACAAACGAACTGAAGAGGAAAAAGAATTGAAGAATCAAGTTCACAACTTGGAAATTAAGCTTCCAATAGATTTGAAAGAAATTCTTACCAAACTGGAGGACTTTACAAAGACTGTCACCAGTCTTACATCTCAAGTAGCTGAACTAAAGACTCTTTAGTGGGAACTTCCACATGAATTTCTTTCTCTACCAAGACAGGTTGCATCAGTTCAAGCTAAGCCAAAGACCTTGGATACTCTTCTAGGTCTCTTGTCACACGTTACAAAAGCTTTGAACAAGTTTGCTCGGGTATTAGACTCTGCATCCTCAAAAGCTGGAGATCAAAGTGTTCTTTTAGTAGGCCAAGCTGACACTACGCCTGCTGAAGGGGAGAAGAACACAAATCAAGCTACAATCTCCCAGCTGTTTCAAATAAGAGCTAAAAAAGTAAACCTGAACAGACCACAACCTAAAACTATAACACCACCACCTACTCCACTAGTCATCACAACCACTACATCTCAAATGCAATCCCCCTCTTTCCAACCACCACCAAAAAGCTCCTCTCAACCTGAGGGGGAGCATATCAAGAAAGATAAAGGCAAAAAGGCTTTGTATTCAGAGGAGGCTGAGAAAGAAAGCACTTGGCTTTGATGATGAAATAAAACATATGCCTGGCTTCATTGTTGAATCCTCTATGAAAAAGGAACTGAAAATGTTTGACTTTGTCACTGAAAGTGGAGAGCATGTCCATTTAACTAAAGAACATATCCGTGCATAAAAAAAATAGAGAAAGAAGTCAAAGCTGAAGCTGCCAGACGTGAAGGTGAAATAAGAAAAGAAGAATTGATTGATCTTCTTGGTTTAGAGGTAGTGAACAAGTACTACAATGACAAGTTATAGTATGATAAATACTGTGACAAAATGCTGAATAGAAGAGTAGTATCAAGAATCACCAATTGTGATGTCTTGACCAGAAAGGGTCTAATTACACTCAAAGTGTACAGAGAGGATGGTACAAATGAAATTATTCCCAATTTCAAAGCTAGTGATATGTACCTTGGTGAATGGAGAGAAGTGATGGAAGCATGTCCAAAAAGAACTAAAAAGGATAGGAAATCATCTACAAACAGATAGGAACAAGAATGGACTACATTCACACAACTAAAACAGAACTGGGCATAAACTTGTATATTCCTCTAAGCAAATAGGACCCTCTCGACAAACTAAATGATCTTGCAAACAAGAAAAGAAAACATGCTGATGACATCCACGACTACTTCAAAGCTACCAAAAGGCTTAAGTCATTAGTTCAGTATGAAGATCATTTACCAGGTATTGTGCTTAATGTACCTGTCCTTGGTATGATTTTATTTAATTCACATCACAGACAGGATTTTGTTACCATTGAAGACTTTAGAGATTTCTTAAACACCATGTTATATACTATACAAGAAATCTTCTTCAGACTTCACCAAGGTTTAGGGCTTGATGATCATGCCAGGACTTTCAGTTCTCTTCTGCTTGCTAAAATTGATAAGAGAAACTCGAACCCACTCAATCAGATGAGAGTCATTAAGCAGCTAAGGCAATAGAATGTAATCTTTTGTGATAACTTTATCTTTTGTAATGTATTGTAATGAAAGTTAGAATGAAAGGTTATCAGTTTATGTTATTCAATTCATATCAATTATGTAAGAAGAAGTTATTTTTCTCACTTACAATTGATTTTAACTTAGGCTATTTGTATATTCAAATAGGGGGAGATTGTTGGGTTCAATTCCTGAGCCCTTTAGTCTTTCAGTAGATCTAAACATAAAATCCCCTAAGTGTTTCTCAAACTAAAGTCTTTTAGTTTGAGTCACTAAAGCCTTTCAGCTTCAGTCACTGAAGTTCCTTCAGCGTCAGCTCTCCAGGTCCTTAGAAGATTCGGAAGTATCTTCACTTCAGTATATGTAGCGGTATAGAAACTGAAGAAGGACTCTTGGTTAGAGCTTCAGTTTAGCTTGGCTGACAAATCCAAGCTGAAAGTTGTCTATCTCCTTAACAGAAGCTGAAACATGTTGTTTCACTTCTAGAAGGTTTACAGGCGCGGGTATATGATTTGCTTTATGTCTAAAGGAATAATCAATCTCTTGGAAATTGCTAATTATTAAGTTGGTACGAGTACAATGCATACTTTACCTTAAAGGACGGTGTTACCTAGTACTAGGGAAAGCATACGTTTGCATTAAATGTTGCTAAACAACTGAATTTTTTATCTTGCCTTGTTGCTTGGTTAATAACTTGTAATACCCTAATACCCTGGGGCTATTAATGGAAAAGGGATATTCACACGGGTTAAGGGTTTATGCTTCCAAAACTTCATTGGATAACATTGAAGAGTTCTTGTAGCTATCTAAACAAAATGACTCGTAATAATGAAAGCTAAAGCTTCAGTTTGTAATTTAATAGTTTGTTTTCTTATTATCATTTAACACTTTGGTTAGAGATTATGTTCATATGGTGATTATCACAACAATTTCTATCATTCTTCCCTCAGTGCTTGTTCGCTTGCATTAGGGGGGGCTTTGTTGAGTTACTTTTGATTCTATTATAAGGTTTTCGTTGTATTAGTAAGTTTGCTGGGTTTTAAAAGTGTGAGGTAGAGGGGGGTCGTGGGTTGTGTTGTTTACGAAGGGGGTGAGTTGGTTGAGGAGTTGATTGTTAAGGGGTGTTTAAGGGTGTGATGTAGGAATTGGTACTTATGAGTTCTGAGAAACGTTGGGGGGGGTTGGGCTAGGTGGGGCGGATCGTAGGTGGTCGGCGACGGGTTGCTTGGGTGAAGGGGGGGAGGGTGGGGGGAGGCGGGCGGCGAGGGGTGGTGGGGGGGGGGGGGTGGGGTGGGAGGTGGGGGGGGGACGGGGGGGGTGGGGGGGGGAGGAGCGGGGGGGGGAGGGGGTGGGGAGGAGGTAAGGAGGGGGGTGAAGGCTGGAGGGGGGGTAGGGGAGGGTGGGTGGGGAGGGGGAAGGGGGTGTGTGGGGCGGAGAGAGGGGGGGAGGGGGTAAGGGTGGGGGGGAATAAGGGGTGTAGGGAGAGAGGGGTGGAGAGGGGTGGGGGGGAGGTGGGGGGGGGGGGGTGGGGAGTGGGGGCAGTGGGGGGAGGGGGGGGTGGCGGCAAGTAGAGGATAGGAGGGGGGGGGGGGGGGGGGGGTGTGGGAGGGAGGGTAGGCGGGGGAGGGGGGGAGGGGGGGGAGCGAGGGGGGGGAGGGGGGGGGGGCGCGAGGGAGGGGGGGGTGGATGGCGGGGGTGGGGGGGGGAGAGTGGGGGTGGGGGGAGAGGTGGGGTGAGAAAGCGGGGGGGGAGACGTGACGTGAGGGAAGGGGCAGGGGGCAAGGGGGGGGGGGGGGGGGGCGCGGGACAAGTAGGGGGAGGGTGGGGTGGGGGGGGGGGGAGGGGGGGGGGGTGGGGGGGTGGGGGACGTGGGTGGGGGGACGGTGAGGAGGAGGGAGAGGGGGGGGGGGGGTGCGGGGAAGAGGGGGTGGGGGGGGGGGGTGGAGGGGGGATGGGAGGAAGGGGTGGGGCGGGAGGGGGAGGGTGGGGGCGGGGAGGGGGAGGGGGGGGGGGGGGGGAGGAGGGGGAGGTGGGGGGGGGGGAGGCAGGGTGGGGGGGTGGGGGTTGGAGGAGGGGGGGGGAGGAACGGAAGGCGGAGGGGGGGGGGGAGGAGGGGGGGGGTGGGGGGGGGGGACGGTAGTGGAGGAGGGGGGGGGGGGAGGGGGGGGTGTGGGGGGGGGTGAGGGGGGGGGTGGGATAGGGGGGAAGGGGGGGGAGAGGGGGGGAGGAAGGGGGGGGGGGGGAGGAATGGGGTAGGTGGAGGTGGCGGGGAGGGGGGGGGGCGGAGGGCGTGGGGGGGAGGGGAAAGTTGAAGGGAGGGGGCGAGGGAGGGGGGGGAGGGAAGGGGCAGGGCAGCGAAGAAAGGGGGGGGGGGGGGGGGGTGGGGGGGGGGGAGGGGGGGTGGGTGGGGGGTGGGCGGAGGTGGGGGGGGAGAGAGGGGGGGGGGGGAGAAGGTGGGGGAGAGTGGGTGAGGATGGGGGGAGCTGGGGGAAGAGGGAGGTGAGGGGACAGGGGGGCGGGTGAGCGTGGGCGATGGGGGGGAAGGCGGGGTGAAGGAGGGGGACGTGGGGTAACGGGAGGAGGCGGGGTGAAGGGGGGAAAGGGGTGGGGGGGGGGGGGGAAGGTGTGGGGGGGCAGGGAGGGGCGGAGGGGAGGAGGGGGGGAGACTAGGGGTGGGATGGGGGGGGGGGAGTGGGGGAAAGGACGGGGGGGGGGGGGGGTGCGGGCAGGTGGGTGGGGGGGCGGGGGGTGAGAGGGGAGGGGGGGGGGGGTGGGGAAGAGGGGTGGGTGGGGAGGTGCCAGGAGGGGGGGAGGGGGGGTCGGGGGGAGGAGGGGTGGTTGAGGAGGGGGGAGGGGGAGGGTGTGGTGGGAGTGGAGAGGTAGGAGGAGGAGGGGGAGGCGGGGGGGGGTGGGGGAGAGGACGGGGGGGGGCCCGGGGTTTAGGGGCGGGGGGTTCGGCGGGTTCCGGGGACGGGGGGGGAGGGGGGGGTGGGGGGGGGGGGGAGGGGGATGTGGGGGGGGGGAGGGAGGGGGGGTGGGGGAGTGGGGAGAGGGGGAGGGGAAGTGTGGGTGGAAAAAGGGGGGGGGGGGCGGGGGGGAGAGAGAAAGGGGGGCGGGGGGGTGGGGAGGGGATGTGGGGAGGGGGGGGGGGGGGTCGGTGGGGGAAGGGAGCGGTGGGGGGGGTTGGTGGGGGTGGAGGGGGCAGGGGAGAGGGGGCGGGAGGGGGGGGGGGGATAGAGTGGGGGGAGCTCTAGGGGGAAGGAGGAGGGCGGGAGGGGGCGTGGTAGGGGGGGAGGGGGGGGGGGGGGGGGGAGGGAGTCTGGGGGGGGGGGAGGGGGAAGGGGGAGGGGGGGGGGACGCGGGGGAGGGGGGGGGGGGGGCGTGGCGGGGGGGGGGGTGGACGGGGAGTGGGGGCGGGGGAGGGGGGGGGGGGTGGCGGGGATGGGCGGGGGGGAGGGAGGGGGGGAGGAGAGGGAGCGAGGAAAGAGGGAGGGGGGGGTGTGGGGGGAGGGAGGTGGCGCGGGGGGGGAGGAGAGGGGGACGAGGAGGGGGGAGGGGGGGGGGGGAAGGGGTTGGGGGGGGGGGGAGCGGGGGGGAGCGGGGGGGGGCGAGGGGGGTAGAGGGGTTGGGGGGGGGGGGAGGGGAGGGGTGGGGGGGGGGGGGGGGAGAAGGGGGGGGGTGGGCGAGGGGGGGGTGAGAGGAGGCGAGGGGGGGGCGGGAGGCTGGGGAGGCGGGAGGTCGGTCGGCGTGGGAGGAGGGGGGTGGGGTGGAGGGGGGAGGGAGGGGAGGAAAGCGGAGGGTGAGGGGGGCGGGGGGAGGGAGTGTGGGGGTGGGGGGAGAGCGGGGGGGGCGGGGGGACAGGGGTGGGGGGAGGGGGGGGAAGGGAGGAGGGGGGGGGGGGGGGGGTGGGGGGGGGGGGGGGGAAGTGGGGGGGAGGGGGGGGGGGGGGTGAGGGGGGTGGGGGGGGGGCGGGGTGGGGGTCGACGGGGGGGGGAGGAGGCGCAGAGGAGTAAGGGGGGGGGAGGGGGGGGTAGAGGGGGTGGGGGTCAGGAGTGAAGGGGGGGGGCGGAGAGGGGGGGTATCGTACCGAGCGAGGGGTGGGGGGTGGAGGGGTGGGAGATGGGGGCGGAAGGTAGTAAGGGAAAGGAGGGGGAGGGGGGGGGGGAGGCGGAAAGGGGGGGGGGGAAGGGGGGGGGGTGGTGGGGCAGGGAGGGTGTGGGCTGGGATGGGTCACCCAAGGAGGGGGGGGAGGGTGAGGGTGGGGGGAGGGTGGGGGGCGGTAGGGGTGGGGGGAGCGAGGGGTGGGGGGGCGGGGTCCCGAGGGTGGGGGAGGGCGTGGGGGGAGTGAGGTTGGGGGGGGGTTGGGGGGTGGGGACACGGGGGGCGGTGGGGGGGGGGAGGTGGCAAGGAGGGGGGGAGGGGGAAAGGAGTGGGGTGGCGTGGGGGTGGATAAGGGGGAGGTGGGGGTGGGGGCGAAAGAGGGGGGGACAGGGGGGAGGGGGGGGTGGTGGGGGGGGGGTGGGGGGGGGGTGTAGTGAGGTAAGGTAGGGGGTGGGAGGGGGGGGAGGGAGGTGGGAGGTGGGGGGGGGTGGCGGGGGGGAGGAGGTAGAGGGGGCGGGGGGGGAGGTGTGGGGGGGGGGCGGGGGGGGGGGAGGGGGGGGGGGGAGAGGGGGGTAAGGAGGGGGTATGAGGGAGGGAGAGGGGGGTGGGAAAGGGCGGAGGGGGCGGGGGGGGGGAGCGGGAGGGAGGTGAAAGGGGTGAGGGGGGGAGGTGGGAGGGGGGGGGGGGGGTGTGAGGGTGAGGGGGGAGGGGTGAAGGGATGGGCGGGCTGGAGGGGCGGGGGGAGGGGGGGGGAGAGTGAGGAGGGGGTGAGCGGGGCAGGAGGGCGGGGGAGGGGCGGGGGGGGAGGGGGGGAGGGGGAGGGGAGTGCAGAGGGGGGGAGGGTAGGGGGGGGGGTAGGGGTGGGGGGCGGGGGGGGGGGGGGTGGGGGTGAAGGGGGGGGGGGGAGCAGGAGTGGGGGCCAGTGAAGTGGGGGTGGGGGGGGGAGGAAAGGCAGAGGGGGGGAGGGGGGAGTGGGGGGGCCGGGTGGGGGGAGGGGGGGGGGGGCGGAGGGGACGGGGGGGTTGGAGGGAGGGGGGGAGCGTGGGAATTGGGAGGGGGCGTGTGGGGGAGGGGGGGTGGGGGGAGGGGGGGGGGGGGAGGGGGGGAGGGGAAGGGGTGGGTGGAGGGGGAGGAGCGGGAGGGGAGAGGGGGGAACGCGGGCAGGGTCGAGGGTGAGGGGAGGGGGGGAGGGAAGGGGGGGGCGGGTGGGGGGCGGGGGGTGTGGGGAGCGGGGGGGGGGGGGAGGGGAGGGGGGAGCGGCGGGGGGGGCGGGAGGGTGGGGGGAAGGGGCGGGGGTGGGTGGGGGGGGGGGGGGCGGGGGATGGGGGGGGGGGGTGGGGAGGAATGAGGGGGGGGGGAGGAGAGTGGGAGGAGGGGGGGGGTGGGGGGGGGGGAGACGCGGTGGGGGGAAGGAGATGGTGGGAGGGGTGGCGGGGGGGTGGGGAGGGGGAGGAGAGGGGGATGAGGGGTGGGGGAGGGGAGGGAAAGGGGGAGGGGGGGGGAGGGCGAGGGGTGGGTGGGGGTGGGTGAGGCGGAAGAGGGGGGGGGCGGGGAGGGGGGGGGGGGGCGGGGGGGAGGGGGAAGGGAGGGAGGGGGGAAAGAGGTAGGGGGGGGGGGCATGGGGGGGTGACGAGTGCGGCGGGGGGGGGCGGCGGTGAGGGGCGTGGGGGAGGGGGGGGGGCAGGGAGCGGGGTAGGTGGGGTGCGGGGGGTGGAGGGGGTGGGGCTGGGGGGAGGGGGGGGGGCGGGGGGTGGGGGGGGAGGCGGGGAGAGGGGGGTGGGTGGGTGGGGGTGGGGGGGCTGGGACGGGTGGGGGGGGGTGGCGGCGGGGGGGGGCGGGGTGGAAGGGGGGGAGGGGTATAGGGGGCGGGGTGGGTGAGGGCGGCGGAGGCAGGGGGGGGTGGGGGGGGGGGGAGGGAGAGGGGGAAGGCGCGGTGGGAGGTGATGGGAGTGGGTTGCGGTAGGTGGCGTGGTGGGGCGGGGGGGGGGGGAGGTGAGAGGGGGTGAGGAGGGGTTGGAGATGGCGGGGGGGTGGCGGTAGGGGGGCTGTTGGGGGAAGGGGGCCGGGGGAGGGTGGGGAGCGGGTAGGGGGGGATGGAGGGGAGGGGGGGCGGGGGGGGAGGGTGTGAGAAGGGGAGGGGAGGGCCAGGGGGGCGGGGGGATGTGCGGGGGGGCGGGGGAGGGGTGTTAGACACGGTTCGGGGGGGCTGGGGGGAGGGAGCAGGGCGGACGGAGAGGGGGTGGGGGAGGCAAAGAAGGGTTCGGGGGGAGAGGTGGGAGGGGGTAGGGGGGGGGGCGTCGATTGGGATCGGGTGAGGGGAGGGGGGCGGGGGGGGAAGGGGGGGGGAGGCGGGGGGGAGGGGGAGGGGGGGGGCAAGGGTGCGGCGGGGGCTGCGGGGAAGGGGAGGGAGGGGGGGCCTGAGGGAGGAGGCGGGGGAGGGCCATGGGTGGATGGGGAGGGGGGTTGGGGGGTTGGGGGGGGGGGGGGGGGGGGGGGGGGAGGAGAGTGGAGGGGGGGTGGGGGGGGGAGGGGGGGGGGGGGGCGGAGGGGCAAGGTCGGGGGGGGATAGGGAGGGGGGGGTGGGGGAGGGGGGGGGGGGAGGGTTGGGTGGGGGGGGGGGGGGGGGGGGGCTTGGGGACGGGAGGGGGAGGGGGGGGGGGGGGGAGGGGGGAGGGGAGAGAGGGAGAGGCGGGGGGGGGGGGGGGGACAGGGGAGGGGGGAGGAGGGGGGGGGGTGGGGGGAGGGAGGGGGGGGGTGAGGCCGGATAGGGGGGGACGTGGGGGGGGGGGGGGGGGAGGGGGGGAGGGTGGGGGGGAGGTTGTGGGGGGGGAAGGAGAGGGGTGGGGAGGGGAAGGGGTGGGGCGGTTGAGGGGAGAGGTGGGAGAGGAGGGGGGGGGAGTGCGAGGGGGGGTGGCGGGGAGCGGGGGGAGAGAGGGCGGGGTGGCGAGGAGGGGGCGGGGGCCGGGGGAAAGGGTGGGGGGTGAAGGGGGAGGGGGGAGAGGGGGAGGGCGTGGGAGTAGGGGGGGAGGCGGGCGGGGTGGGGTCGGCTGAAGTTGTCGGGAAGGTAGGGGGGGGGAGGGGCGATGCGGACGGGGGCGGGGGGCGGGGGCGAAGGGGGGCGGGGGGGGGGGGGCGGAGGGGTAGCCGGGAGGGGGGGAGGGAAAGGGGGTTGGGTGGGCAGGGGGGGGGGATTCGGGGGGCGAGAGGGAGGGAGGGGGGGGGGGTGGGGGGGAGGTAGGAGGAGGTGAGAAGGTGGTGGGGGGGGGGGAGGGGAGGGGGGGGGGTAGGGGGAAGGGGGAGGGAAGGGGGGGGGGTGGGAGGTATGGGGGGGGGGCGGGGAAGGGCGCGTGCTGGGAGGTCGGCGGGTGGGTGGAGGGGGGAAGCGGGGGAAAGCTGGGGGGTGGTGGTCAAAGGGGCGGGGGAGGTGCGGGGTACAGTCGGAAGGGGGGTAGGGGAGGGCGGGGGGGGAAGTGGGGGGCGAGAGGGGGGGGGGGGGGGTGGGGGGGGGGGGGGGGGAGGGGCGGAGGGGGTGGGGAAGGAAGGTGGGGGGGGGGCGGAAGGGGGGGGGCGTGGGGTAGGAAGGGGGCAGGAGGGGGCGGAGGGGGAGGGGACGTTGGGGGGAGTGGGGACGAGGGGGAAGGGGGGGTCGGGGAGGGAGGTGTGGGAGGAGGGGCCGTGTGGCGTGCCGGGGCGTGGAGGGTGGGGGGGGGGGCGGGGGCGGGGGGGGAGGGGGGGGGAGGGGGTGGGGGTCAGGAGGGGGAGGGGGGGAGGGGACCGGAGGAGGGGAGGGGGAGGTGGGGGGAGGGGGGAGGAGGTGGGGTGGGGGTGGAAGTGGGGCCATGTGGGAGAGGGGGTAGAGGAGGCGGGGGGGGGGAGGTTGGTGCGTGGTGGGAGGGGGCTGGGGCCGGGGGGGGAGTGAGTGATGGTGTGAGGGTGTAAGGAGACAGCTGGTGGGTGTGAGGGAGTGAGAAGGGGCGACTGGGGAGGGTGGGGGCGGGAGGGTGGGAGAGGGAGGGGGAGGGGGGGGCGCGGGGGGGGTAAGGGGGGGGGGTGAGGGGGGAAGGTGGTGGAGGGGGAGAGGGGGGGGGGAGGGGGGGGGGGCGAAGGAGGGGGGGGTCAGAGAGGAGGGGGGGGTAGGGGGCGGGGTTGGCGTGGGGCCGGAGGGGGGGGGGGGGGGGGGGGGGGGTGGGAAGGGGGGGGGATGTGGTGCGAGTCGGTTGGGGGGGGGGAGGGGGGGGGGGGAGTGAGGGGGGAAAGGGGGGGGCTGGCGGGGGACGGGGGTGGGGGGGGGGGAGGGGGCAAAGGCGGGGCGACATGGGGGGGGGAGGGCGAAGGGGAGGATTGGGTCTGGGGGGGAATAGGTCGGGGGGGCCGGGGGAGGGAGGAGGGAGGCGGGGGGGGGGTGTTGAAGTGGGGGGTGAAGGTAGGTTTTTTGGTTTTTTTTTCTTCTCTTTTTTGTTATTCTTCAATCTTAACTTTTTTCTTGCCTTTGTTTTGTTTGGTTTTGCTTTTTTGGTTTTTTTTTCTGTTTGTTCTTGTTCTTTTCTTTTTTGTTCTTTCTATTTTTCTTTCTGTTGTTTCTCATTTGGCTTTTTTTTTTATTTTTATTTTTCTATTTGTTTTTCCTTGATTTGTTTTTTACTTCTTTTTTGCTATTTTCGTTTTTACTTTTTTTGCTAAATTCTTTTTGTTTATTTTCTTTTTTTTTTTTTGGGTTTTTTTTTTTCTCTTCTTTCTTTTTTCCTTTTTTTTTTTTCTTTTTTCCCTCTCTTTTTTACTCTCATTTTTCTTGCCTTTTTTTTGCCTTTTTTTTTCCTTTAGTTCTCTTGTTTTTTTTCTTTTCTTTTGGATTTATTTTCTTTTATTTGTTTTTTCTCTTTAGTTCCTATTACCTTTTTTCTTGTTTTTTTCTTCCTTGTCTTGTCATTTTCTACTTGTTTTTCTTCTGTTTATTTGTTTCTCCTTTCTTTTTTTTTTCTTCTTTATTTTTCTTTATGTTTCCTTTTTCATTTGTTTTTTCGTTTTTACTCATTATTTCTTTTTTTGTTTCTTTCCTTTTTTTGTTTCTTTTGTTTGGTTTTCCGTTGGTTTTGGGAATTTTTTTTTATTTTTTTTCTTTTTTCTTTTGTTTTTTATCGCGGTACAAAAACTAAAGAAGGACTCTTGGTTGGAGCTTCAGTTCAGCTTGGCTGAAAATTCCAAGCTGAACGTTGTCTATCTCCTTAACAGAAGTTGAAACGTATTTTTTCACTTCTAGAAGGTTTACAAAGCGGGAAAAAGATTGCTTTATGTCAAAAGGAATAAAGCAATCTCCATGGGAAATGTTACTTCTAAAGTTGGTATAGAAGTACAACAACTTTCCTTTAAGGATTGTACCTAGTACTAGAAAGCAAACGTGCATTAAATGGTAGCTCAACCACCCATTTAATGCTTGCCATGTGTATTAGGTTAAAACTTGTAAACCCTAATCTCTTTGCCTATAAAAGGAAAGGGATTCCTAGAGTAAATGTTATCTCTTCCAATTAATGTGATACACATTAAAGAGTTTATTTATCTCTCAAACAAACTGACTCGTACTACTGAAAGCTAAAGCTTCAGTTTAGTCATAACAAGTTTGTTTTCTTATTCTCATAACTTTGGTTAGAGATTAAGTTAGAATGAGATAACACCCCAATTATCATTCAACCACCTTTTTATTTCGCAAGCAAGGTGTGTCATAGATTCTTTATTTGATTCTAATAAAAGTCTATACGTTGAAAAGTACTTCTGCGTGTTTTAAACTTGTTCTTTATATTATTTATATATATTTGTTGAAAACTCACTTTGTTGCTATAGAATCTGATTAGTTTAAAGTTGATAAACCTTATATCAGATTCCAAAGGACCAACAGCTAACAATCTCCCCCTAAGGGGTGGTCATTGCACTTATGCCTTCACTTCTTATGACATTTTGAATCTTGAAGCCTTGTGTTCTTGGGAATTCCTTTGAAGTTCCTTTTGCATGCTTATGATCTTGGATCTTGATTTTTGACTTGATATCTTTGTCTTAATCTTGATATCTTGGTCTTTAGCCTTAACTTTATCCTTGACTTTGAGATCTTTAAATCTTTATCCTAGAATCTTATGCCATCTTGCGATCTTGTGTCTCTACCCACATGCTCATTATATTGAAATGTAAAACCCCGTATTTAAGGTCACTACTTATTCTGAATTAATAATTATTCCTTAAATTTTAAATAATTCATTTTATTATTTTAGTCGATTTTTATTGAAATCGTCAATTTTAAAACCCTC
Organism: Tanacetum coccineum; assembly: GCA_026074375.1. Taxonomy (NCBI): domain Eukaryota; kingdom Viridiplantae; phylum Streptophyta; class Magnoliopsida; order Asterales; family Asteraceae; genus Tanacetum; species Tanacetum coccineum. Next base: position 101,965 of record BQNB010000910.1, on the reverse strand, counting down.
GCGAATCTTACAATTTAAATTATCCATTTTTATCAATTGAGAAACCAAGACTCCGTATACGGGCCTTGAGTGCCAAATTATTTTTATTTTTGTATTTTACGCTTTCCTCGAGTTTTATATTGCACCTTGACGAAAATCGCGTTTTAGGAAAAAGTGTCGGACTAGGAAAGGTTTTTGGGCCCGAAAATTTTAAGTATTGTTAGTTAGGAAGAAGTGGGCCGAAACCCACTTCTCCCTCTTGTTTAGCGCCGGCCCAAGGACCACAAACACACCCCTTTTATAATTTTTAAGCCCACTATCCCTATTTTTATTACTAACCGGTTGATAAGCCCAAATACCACTCCCTTATATATCTTTTATATACACCGAATAAAACATAACCCAAATATACATCACATAGTTTACAACATCTTGTTCTCTGCTCTTCTTCCCCTGTTCGACGCCAAACAACACAACACCACCATCATCATCAATCAAACAACATCAAACCATCCTCCTAATCACTCTAAAACATCCATAAATTAACCCTTGTTCATCCTTTACTAATAAAAACCTCCATGCAACAAGTTTAGGAAAATCAATTATTTTTCAAGATTCAAGATGTTAAGGTTTGATCTAATTATTGGGTTCAAGATGACTTAAAAGGTGTTATTGGGTGATTGTCGCAAGATTAGGGTTATAAAAAGTTTAGGGTTTGCTTGTTTGGTTTGGTTGGAGCCGCGGCTAACACACACCCATATAGGGTTTTATGTTCTTGGTCATTCTCTTGTCTTCATAGCATTGTAAGCCCCTTATAATTTTCTTGTTAATTGATGTTTAGTTACTTGATTATGCATGTTTGGATTTGAGGTTTTGATGGAAATGCATGTCCCTAGGTTAGTTAGATATTGGTTTGATCATGTGATTGAAGGGTTATTTTGATTGTGGATTGATTGTGGCTATTGATTGAGGTTGTGGATGGTGAAATTAAGGATTTGAAGTAGTTAAAATAGGCGTAAAGATAGTATTTATGGACTGATTTTTGGGACAGCAGCTTGTCGTGCTTGTATCCCCAAATTTTTTGGCTTGTGCCTACTGTTATTATTTGATATTTGAAAATTAGACACTTAGGGCTTGATGTGGTGAGTTGGAATCTCAACCAATTCCTCCGGATGAAGGAGTTATGGTCAATTTACGATCGTGGATCCAATCTGGAATTTCGAATATAAAACGTGTTAATCTCCAGGTTTTTGAACTAAAAGTTTAGGTTTTAAAGCTTGGGTCAATGCTAGACATCTTATAGAAGATCCAGAACTTGGCCTTACATTCATTGCTATTTTAGTTTATGATTTATGACTAAAACGGAAAAACCAAGAAATTCAGTTAAATATCTGGTTTGACCTTCGGTTAGTAAAAGTTAATTTCCCATTGATTGGTAAATTAGTTGAATGATTGGCTTAATGTTTTGAAAACTAAATTCATGTGGTTTTCCAGGGTTGAAAACCTCACCTTTATATCTTTTATAGAATGAGAGATATGGTCCGGTGATCATGGCTAAATTCTGCAAACGGTAGTTTTCTGTTTTGAGTTAGCGATAGTAAATTGTCCTTTTCTAAAAATTGGTAAACATTTGGAGTTTGAGGCTTAATGTTCTGGAAAATAGACTTCAAGGCCTTTCCAGGGGTGAAATCCTAATGTCTATATCTTTTATGGTTTAGGATTTATGCTCCCTTGAAAATGACTAAAATCAGAAAATTGACTTTTACGTCTAGGATTGGAAAAATGAAATGTGACCACATCCAATTGAGATAGGAATTAAGGGACGAGACTTAGTAGATATTTATTTTAGTTTGACCTCAGGTTAGACATCATTATACTTAATAAAAACACTTTGGTTTAGTCTTGGTGCAATATTGTTTATGTTTCGAATTCTTTAACTAGTATTGTATAACTATTCTATTATAATGATATCATATATCATTCTAAGTCGCGACTTGCTTTATAGGTCTCGACTAATATTTGGAGTCATCTTCTCATTGTTGGTTTCTCTTCGATCATCCACTTACGGTGAGTTCATAGCCCCACCTTTTCATTTTAATGGTTTTCTTAAACTATTTTTGGGGTGAGAATACATGCTTGTTTTACCGAATAACTTATCGGTTACTACTACATAAGCGTTACATGAATGTTTTTACTAAAGCTTTTGCTTATCTACCACATGATTTCTAATACATGTTTGATACATGCTTGTTTTATAAACTGGACACAAGAAACTTTATGGTATGCTGGACCCAAATATGAGGTCAATTGCATGAGTAGTTATTGCCAAAGACCCCACATCATGAACTGTTAATTGCCTATAATGGGTGAGCGCTAGTACAAATAAATAGATCTATTGGGTTTGACAGCCCTGTCCGGGGGTATGAATCGAATCCTTTCGAGCACCCAGTCAACGGACAATTTGTATTTAGAATTTAGGTATAAGGCAATAATACCTAGTTATGGGGCAACATGAATTACATACAAGATATGTGTTAACGTCAAGGCTTCGGTGTCATGAGCTCAATGCAATCAAGATTTATACATTGCATTCGTTGCAATGTATTCTGTTGAATTATACTTTGAAATACTGTCGCTGGCTGATCTTAAACCTTGTGGTCCACTATTGAACATTACTTGATTTATTGAAACATTACTTGGATTTCGATAACAATTCTTCTAAATGTTGTAACGCTACTTTTCTTACAGAAATATTTCTTGAACTATTTCAATACTGCTTTTACTTAAACCTATGAATTCACCAACATTATTGTTGACGTTTTTGCATGTATTTTCTCAGGTTATTATTTTGCTAGCTGAGCATTGGGAGCATTCGAGACGCATGGATATCAACAAAACTCAAGGACTTAGTTTTCTTCACATTCGATAACTATTTTTCCTTAAATATACAAAATGAGTCATGATTGAAACCTTGTAATCTTGTTAAATCATAAATTATTGGGACCTAAATTTACTCTGATATTTATTAAATCGAATGTGACATTTTATTAAACGTCTCTTTTGAGGTCGTTATCTGTAACTTATGTGTATGAACTATGAAGTAGCACCCCAAAGTGGTATTCTGCTGCATTGTGATTTTATGGGGGTGTTACATGAAAGCTTGCTAACAATTTCCCTCAACATTGATCTTTACTTGATCTGCTTGCCATATTATCATTGATGTTCTTTGAGGAAGTTCTTGTACATTAGAGCTCGCGAAAGACTTTGACATATGTACTTGAGCTTTCATCATGTATTTATATTTGTTGATTGATCATGAGCATGTGGTAATGAATCTTGACTCGTCATGGACTAGATGTTGCTGCCGTCGAGAAGACCTGCATGTATAGGTTAGTGATAAAAAACATATATGGACGAAAGTGTCTTTGTCACTTCGCCGAATATGGTTGCAGTAACCACGGTTCCTCGTTAATCAGTATAAATACTGCCTGTGATCAGGTAGAATTCAAAAGAATCTCCTTGATAGGGTTTTGTAGCTACACTAGTTGTTCTCGTTACCGGAGCTTCTCAAAGCAGACAACACGGTAAGAGTGAATCAGATAGTTATTATCTTTCTGATTGAGTCATCAATTCATTTACTGGACCAAGATCGATATCCAGTTGACACAAGCTTGATTCATATAGAATCTCGCAAGTCACCTACCGTAGAGCTGTCTGATGTTGACTCAGGAAGGATTTCCATCGTCACTGTGAATACTAAAGAGTATCACTCTGATGTTCTCGCAAATATCACGAGGATAATGCATAGGACTCTTATACAAGTTTTATTCTTGATGATGAACAACAATTTTATATAGGAATTTGTGTCCTAATGAGATTTTTGATTGATCTCGTTGGCTCTAGACTCTATAAGTTCACTTTTGTTATTTGGTGATCAGAGGCTGGAGCGGACTGCCACCTTTTCAATATCAACGATCTCGAAGTGAGAAAGCCGATAGAAGCGTGTTGATCTTCGTGAGAAATGAAACAAACATCTTTGTGATTACCGATAGATTATGCATTGACCCGATTTCTGCCTAAGGTGTGTGGAGGGATTATTTCTTTTCACCCTTTATCCATACTTTTATTTTTCATTTTTCAACCCTGATGTGTGTTTATACACACATCTTTATAACCCAGGAAAACACTATAAAACGGACTAATAATACTAAAATATGCTTAATTATATTGTAAATATGTTTGTTTGGTATTATTATGTCTTGCAGGTATTAAGGATTGAAAACGGAGCAAAAATGGGAATTATCGGGCTCGATTTGATCAAGTTTAATTATTATTCAAAGCCAAGACGAAGTCAGAAAAATCCCACGAGCATGCCACTGGAAAGAGCATGAAATTCTGAGTTCAACGGTGCCTTCATTGCTTATTGGGTCGGCCCGTAACCCATTTATATAGGCCGGGACAGCCCATATATTTACTAGTCATAGCCCAGCCCATGTTATTGCTAAGCCCAACAAGAAAAGCCCTGCCAAAATATCTCGGCCCAATTAAGTTTCCAGGCCCAGTTACAAATTGTATAAGAATTCATTATCAATTTGAGATGGTGACGTCATGTCACATGAATTGGAATTAAATCAAAATAAGCTCACGTGCCTCCCCACTTTCACGAGTACAGCAAGTAAAAGAATGCCACATGGCGAAGCTTTTGTATCTCATTTCACACACAGCAATCAAATCCTATGGCTAAGATAGGCGTAAATATTAAGCATTAGTGTAACATCTTCCCTTTTTGTGTTCTGAATATTTTGTTAATAGTCCTTTGACTATTTGACTTTTGTTAGTTTATTCAGATTTTGTACCGTGTTGACGGTGGTGATTTTATGAGATATGTGATGATTTGAGGTTTATTGTGATTAATAATCCTTTTTTAAAGGTATTATTGTGTTATGTATATTCTAGGTGGTTTGACCCGTGAATTTTGAGAAATGCCGAAAAACGAGTCCGACACGTCCATTAATGTCCAAATTAAATTTTGAAGGGTTTAAAGTATAAATATGGCAAGTGAATACTCTAAGTTAATGGAAAACTATTTCTAAGGTGAATAAAAATGCTTTTTAACTTTGGGGTAAATGTTACGGTTGAGTTTTATGAGCTTTTAAGTGGTTTCGACACAAAAAGAAAGGCCCGAGGCCCCATGGGATACCATGGTCGGTCAAATGGTCAAGGGATGAGACAATGAGGCTTAATTTTAGCTCCTTTGTCTATTATGGTACACATATATGCTTAACATCTAAGCATTTCTCACATAGTTCATTTTCAAAATCAAAATATTCTCTCCTTTTCTCTCTTTGTGTTTTATCCGCCACCTACAACACACACACACACACTCATAATTTTTGAACTTTGATCAAGAAAACATGAAGACATAAATATTTTGGGTTGATTCTAGTGTTTGGTTATTCATGTAAGCAACGTTTGGGTTGTCCGGTTCGTGTCGAAATCTACAAATTTGAAGATTTTCTTGTAAGTTTTCAAATTTAAATTTTGTTTGTCCTTTTAAGTTTATTTTGATGCATAGATGTTAGTTGTACAAGTTGATCGTTGTGAAAATTGATTTTTGGAAGCGAAACGAAAGAAAAAGGTGTGTTTGGTTCGTGTAATAAAAGAAAGAAAAGAGAAAACTACAATTTTGGTCCACTATCTTTACCATGGTTGAATAATATATGATGCTAGAATGCTTATTTTTGATAGTAGCTTGTATGGCTTATTCGGGCTTATTTTTAAGCTATTTATTAGCTTATATGGGCTTATATGCCAAGTGTACTTTCTCAAAATCAATAGGAAAGTGATTTATATTATTTTTATGTTATGGCATATATTGTGGACTATTTTTAAGGCTTATGGTAGTAACCAAAAGCTATACGTAGCTTATTAGCTTATTTTAAAGCTTAATATACGTATTTTGGAGTTTATGGACTCACGGCCCAATAAGTCTATTTGAGCCGCGGCTTAACGGGAGGGCTTATTGTGGTCCGAATTATTTCTACATATAAGTATATACTTATATATGTAAATGGACCTTGGTTTTGGACTTAAATAGTATTTTGGACTTATAAATGTCCTAATGGACCCTTGTTGGGCCTTGAGGCCCAATAAGCGATATTTGGTCATTTTGAGAGTTTTGGTGGACTTTTTGAAAGCGAAATGTATTTACGAAGTGATATTGATCGTTATTTTGGGGAAAACGTTTTGGTGAACGTTAAAGTTTGAGATTTTGGAATTTTGTCGAAAAGTGTCGAATTGTGAAAAGTGTTTGGAAATTAAGGTTTGAAACCTTGGAAAAACGTTGTAAACACGTACGGGTCATGTCGAAATTTCGTAAAAAGTTTATACTTAGAAATTTTACTTAAAACATGATTTTTGATTTTTAATAATAAAATATTATTTTATTATTTTATTTAATTAATAAATTCACTAAAGGACGAAAAAATATAATTTTTCTCAAAACTTTCCTAAGGTGTTTGTTGTGATTAAACGTGTCGTTTTCAATCAAGGAATGATTATTTTAAAGTGATCAAGGTGTACCGAATGGACTTGTCGAGATATATTTATAATTAATAATTATAAATATTTATTATATTACTTACCTATTTACGCTAAATAGTATAAATATGTATTATCAGAGAATAAGATTGATATGATTGTGGAGATAAGTCGTCAACCATCACACCACTAAAACTGTTTTGGGTAATTGTACAACGCGTCTAAACTCTATGCATCAAACGTGAAGATTGTTTTGGAAGTGATTGATTAAAATGAGACATTAACTGGACTAGGTCGTGTGCGGGCGTCGTTGCATTTGCTTGTGTAGTAGAAGTTGGTTGCTAAAGGCTTGCTTAAGGTGAGTTCTCGTAGCCCCACTTTTTACTGTTTTTCCGTTGGGGGAAAATGATACTCAAATGTGTTTTGAAATGTTTTGAATTGATCTGTGCGAAATGTGATTTTGTTTTTGGGACAAGATATGTGCTTATGACTGTTATGTGAATATTATGTGTTGAAGTACTTGCATGTACTGTGTTTGGCATGGCAAGGTTCTGTGTGGTACTTGTATGTACTGTGTTTGGCATACAAGGTTCTGTGTGGTACTTGTATGTACTGTGTTTGGCATACAAGGTTTTGTGTGGTACTTGCATGTACTGTGTTTGGCATGCAAGGTTTTGTGTGGTACGCCCTAATATAGTGCTCCAACTGGTAGGCCCTTTTGGTGCGTTAGTGATTTGGGAGTTGCAACTCCGGATTTATTATTGGATGTTGAGATATGACTAGCGGGGATGCTATGTATTGGATTGTTAGCATATATTCTCTGTCATATAGCACTATTGTCCACTGTTGAAATATTGGCATAACTTTTGGGTTTAAGGTCAAACCTACGAGCTCACCAACATTATTGTTGATGTTTTTGAGTATCATTTTCAGGTGAAGTGAAAGATGAGTAGTTTCCTGATTGATAGCAGACTTAGAAGTATCCCGTGTGGAATTTCGTTTGAAGTCTTGCTTGCTTGTTGTTTGATTTTAGTATTTGGAGATTTTGGATTAAGTTTGGTTATGATCCCCTGCGAGGGCATATGAATAAATGTAAGAGATTTGTGGATTTTAGTTGCGATTTGGGACATCACTTGAGTTTGTTCAAGGTTGATGGTCTTCAGAGCACTTGGAGTTTATGCAATGTAGTTTTCTATATTTTTGTACCTTGTGTTATGATTGATCATTATGTTGCATTCTCGAGTTTCCGCCATTGTCGGGGTGTGACAATTAGGAATCACACGTGGATGCCATCCAATGGCTGATTTGCCTGAAATTCTTCTGAATCCGAGGTCACACGAATGCAAGCCAATGATTGGTGTTAATAATGAGGTGGTGCAGCTCAGAATTTTCACTTTTGGCCCTTGAGTTTTAATATAAGAAGATCCGCTCCCCTTCATTTTCATTCAGTTAGATTTTTATTTTAGTTTAGTTTTTCTCTAGTTTTTAGCTTATCATAGTGTTAGTTAGCTTATTTTCTGTTTTAGCTAAATTAAAAAAGCTTATGTTTCAGCTTTTTCGAATATTGTAACAGCTTATCAATAGCTTATTAAAGGTTATGTTTGTTAGCTTGTTAACGTAGCTTATTTCTACTCTTTTTCTTCCTTTTCTTTTTTTTAGCTTTTCAATTAATAAGCTACTCTTTTAGCTTATTCTCTAAGTTGGTATCTCAGCTTAATTCTGAATAAAGTTTAGATCGAAGAAGTTTTTTAAAAGCTTGTCCGAATCATAATTTTCATTCTCAAATAAGTTTAGGAACATTAGCTTTAATAATAAGTTTAGATCTAGTTTATCAATTGAGATTAAGCTGTTTTACCTTTCCAAAAGCTCTTTCTCATTCTGAATAAGCTTAGCAATAGCTTATTCTTTGTGTTTGAGCTTATACGTTTTACAAAAGTATCCGTGTTAGTTGGAAGCTGCGAATAAGCTTGTTGAGTGCTTATTCGCTTTACACTCTCTGTTTCAGTTAGCTTATTTCTCTGGTTAAGTGCTTATTTCAGATTGTTGATGGTCTACTTTGCGTTTGTAGCCTAGATCTTATCATGTTTAGTTGTATTTCGCTTGGGTTTGATTATTAAGAGATTATTTGTCTTAGTTATTTTCATAAAATGTTTTCTAGTTTAGCTTAAACATCGTAGTGCTTATTTCCTGTTTCATTTGCTTAATTTGTAGCTTATTGAATTATTGTTCTTGTTTAAATAGATTAGATCTCGGGTTTAAAAAGTTTTGTTTAAGTGCTTATTTTTTGTGGGATGTTTCGTGAATTAGTTTATTGATATGTGGCTTATTCAGCCAGCTTATTTGGCATTGTAGCTTAATCTATTCTTGTTCTAGCCAATTCTTGAGGTTTGCAACTCCTTAGCCGATTCTGGAGCAAGCATAAACCTTATGCCTCTTTCATTCTATGAGAAACTTTGGATCGGACCTCTGAAGCCCACTTGAATCACTCTTGAACTGGCTAACCGATCTGTCACATTTCCGATGGGGATAGCTGAAGATGTTATTATAAAAGTGGAAAATTTTAACTTTCTAGCCGATTTCATTATTGTTGATTTTGAGGCTGATCCTAGAGTTCCTATCATTTTAGGAAGACCTTTCTTGTGCACTGCAAGAGCTCTTATGGATCTGTACGAGGAAAAATTAACTTTAAGAGTCGAGAATGAAGAAGTTGTGTTCTATACTGATAAATCTTTAAGAAATAATTCGAGAGATATTCATTCCGTTCATTGCATCAATATAATTGATTTTTCAAAAGACAAGCAGAGTAGTGGCAATACCACTTCTCATTTTGATGATTTTCTACCTGATTATGAAACACTTTGTTTAGATATCGAAGAGAAGAGTAGTGGCAGTACCACTTCTCATTCCGATCATTCTCTTCCTGAATACGAATCATTTTGTTTTAATGTTGATCATATCAAAGAGAAGAGTAGTGGCACTACCACTTCTCATTATGATCTTTCTCTTCCTGAGTATGAATCGTTTCATTTTGATCTTTCGATTGATCAGCTTCCTCCTGTCAATAGGAGTGATTTTTATCATAAGGAGTTCGACGATGAACTCGCTTACATCATATCTAGTATGATCATTTTTACTTTGATCTTGAGGATGATCCAGGAGAGTTGACTAGACTTTTAAAGAAAAATATATCTAAAACATTAACTAAGGATCTTAAAATTAATGAGCTTAATGATTTTCTTCTCTTTTTATCCGATTGTGACTCCATTTTTTCTAAGAAATTTTCTGAGATCGATCTTTGAGTCTTATTTCCTTCCGGAAATAAAGACAAAGTTTTCGATCCCAAAATATTCACCATCAATGGAGTTCACTCTAAGAGATTTTCCATTCTCCTTCTGGATGACTTTTCTTCAATTCTATTCGTCAGGGATTTTCTTTTCTTGACTGGTCCTTCTGAGATCGACACTTTTCATTTTTTGCTGGAAATGAAGATAAAGTTTTCGATCCTGGGATCTTCTTTATCAATGGAGTTTTCTCTTTTACAATAAAAACTCCACATCTTCTGAGTGATAATTTCTTGATCAATAAATGTCATAGCTTTAGTGAAATTTCATTGATGACCGAATCTTCGGTCAGTTTTCACCCCAAATAGAAAGAAATTCAGGGAGAGTGAAGCTAGAGACTCGCACAAAAACAAACGCTTCTCGAGAGGCAACCTGTGTCTTTTCTTCTTTCTATTTTCTTAATAAATAAGTGTGATTATATAGCCCTAGTGTGGGGTGTGCTTCTTTCTTTGGTTTGTAGTACCGTTTTTGCTTGCAGGATTCCCTAAGATCGTGAAGACCCGTGCTTGTTTCCAATCCTCTAATCACTCGGTCTCTGGTTGATCTTCATATTTATATCCTGAGAATCCTTAATCTTGATCATATATATATATATATATATATATATATATATATATATATATATATATATGTGTGTGTGTGTGTGTGTGTGTGTGTGTGTGTGTGTGTGTATCTGGTTTTATTTCTCCTTTTACACTTGGAATTTTTTGCATTTGTCTTTTTCGTTTCTAAGTGTGGGGGTAAAACCTGATATTTTTGAACATTGAGGCCAATGTTCCATTCTAAGTATGGGGGGGATTTCTGCTGAAATATGATTTTACCTGTGCCTTGCTGTGTCCTTGTCAACCCCATTTTGACCATAGTTTTTGCTTAATTTTATGCTAAAAAAATCTCTCTTAGTTATTGTTAGATATGTGAATAAGTAGGCCCGTAGAACTAGGAATATTTTGACTTGACTGAGTATTAAACACTAGCTTTTCCCTTAGCTTTCGAGACTAAGCGTTTGCTAAACTTTAAAATTTTGCAAATAACGAAAAATAATAGAGTTAAATATAAGTTAGATGCTAAGCGTGGAGTAGTTGGATATCTTTAGAGCTCATAGGGGTTAATTGTGGCTTTTTGCTCCCGCCAGCTTAATAAACGTTATATAATTGTTAAATAAATAAAGTTACTTTGGTGTTTGCGATTCTTAGTTTAAATCCCTTTGTAGAGATTCCTTCTGGTGAAAGTAAGGTACACATCGAGGTTCTGTCAGTGTTATGGAGAAATAGGCTACCGGGTCTTGTCGGTTAGGACGCCCGATGTTGCAGTCGTTTAAAGGGTGGAAGTAATAATAATAATAATCCGAAACTGATAAAAGTTTATTGGCTATGTCGGTTAGGACGCCTGATGTGTCAGTCTACAAAAAGGTCAAGGAAATTACCGAGGTCGAAATAAGACTATTGGCTTTGTCGGTTAGGACGCTTGATGTGTCAGTTGTTTAAAGGGCCGACGGATAATAATGTTGCATTATTAATAATAATAATAAAGTCAAATTTCGACTCCGGGGTTATCTAAATAAATCCTCCGTCTCTGGACTCGTAGTTGAGTTGTTTCGGATGAAATAAAAAGGATAACCCCTAAATCATGTGAAACTAGAACCTTAATGTGGACCTTATTCTTACCAAATCGTCTCTTTAGGAAAGGATTTCAAACTAATTATGGTCTAAACCGGGCAACTTTATGATAATAAGGACATAATTTATTTGTCACCAATAATAATAATAAAACCCTTAGAGGATTTAGGAATAAGGGAGCGAAAAGTAGATAATGCGTACACAATTAGCATTTATAAGTAGTGTTATCATCTAATCTTATATTTGACTATGATTTTGTTTTAAGCTTAGTTTGGGGATTGTGAAAAGTCGAGGATGACGAACTCCCGTTCTTAAAGCCTTTTTAAATAAATTTTATAAAAATTGTATCTTAGCTTTTATCTATTATTAAATAAGAGGTTAAAACGGGGGTGTTTTTGAAATAAATGATTTTTGAACCTTCTTAATGGACCTTTTTGTTCTTGTTTGATTGTGAGGGGGTCATAAGTTGGGGGGGTTTTAATTATTTATTTATGGGCGTGTTTTATAAACATTGCGTACGGGACCAGCAATGGCTTAGTGTGGGGGATTTTGATGTGTGTTTAAAAATACATCTTTATAACCCCGAAAAACACTATAAAATGGACTAATAATACTAACATATGCTTAATTATATTGCAAATATGTTAGTTTGGTATTATTATGTCTTGCAGGTATTAAGGATTGAAAACGAAGCAAAAATAGGAATTATCAGGCTCGATTTGATCAAGTTTAATTATTATTCAAAGCCAAGACAAAGTCGGAAAAATCCCCCGAGCATGCCATTGGAAAGAGCACGAAATTCTGAGTTTAACGGTGCATTTATTGCTTATTGGGTCGGCCCGTAACCCATTTATATGTGCCGGGCCAGCCCATATATTTACTAGCCATAGCCCAACCCATGTTATTGCTAAGCCCAACAAGAAAAGCCCTGCCAAAATATCTTGACCCAATTAAGTTTTCAGGCCCAGTTACAAATTATATAAGAATTCATTATCAATTTGAGATGGTGATGTCATGTCACGTGAATTGGAATTAAATCAAAATAAGCTCACGTGCCTCCCCACTTTCACGAGTACAGCGAGTAGAAGAAAGCCACGTGGCGAAGCTTTTGTATCTCATTTCACACGCATCAATCAAATCCTATGGCTGAGATAGGGGCGTAAATACTAAGCATTGGGAATCACACGTGGAAGCCATCCAATGGCTGATTTGCCTGAAATTCTTCTGAATCCGAGGTCACACGAATGCAAGCCAATGATTGGTGCTAATAATGAGGCGGTGTAGCTCAAAATTTTCATTTTTGGCCCATGAGTTTTGCTATAAGAAGATCCTCTCCCCTTCATTTTCATTCAGTTAGATTTTTATTTTTAGTTTAGTTTTTCTCTAGTTTTTAGCTTATCATAGTGTTAGTTAGCTTATTTTCTGTTTTAGCTAAATTGTAAAAGCTTATGTTTCAGCTTTTTCGAAAATTATAACAGCTTTTCAATAGCTTATTAAAGGTTATGTTTGTTAGCCTTTTAACGTAGCTTATTTCTACTTATTTTCTTCCTTTCCTTTTTTTAGCTTTTTAATTAATAAGCTACTCTTTTAGCTTATTCTCTAAGCTGGTATCTCAGCTTATTTCTGAATAAAGTTTAGATCGAAGAAGTTTTTTAAAAGCTTGTCCGAATCATAATTTTCATTCTCAAATAAGTTTAGGAACATTAGCTTGAATAATAAGTTTAGATCTAGTTTATCAACTGAGATTAAGTTGTTTTACCTTTCCAAAAGCTCTTTCTCATTCTGAATAAGCTTATCAATAGCTTATTCTTTGTGTTTGAACTTATACGTTTTACAAAAGTATCCGTGTTAGTTGGAAGCTGCGAATAAGCTTGTTGAGTGCTTATTCGCTTTACATTCTCTGTTTCAGTTAGCTTATTCCTCTGGTTAAATGCTTATTTCAGATTGTTGATGGTCTACTTTGCGTTTGTAGCCTAGATCTTATCATGTTTAGTTGTATTTCGCTTGGGTTTGATTATCAAGAGCTTATTTGTCTTAGTTATTTTCATAAAATATTTTCTAGTTTAGCTTAAACATCGTAGTGCTTATTTCCTATTTCATTTGCTTAATCCGTAACTTATAGAATTGTTTTTCTTGTTTAAATAGATTAGATCTCGGGTTTAAAAAGTTTTGTTTAAGTACTTATTTATTGTGGGTCGTTTCGTAAATTAGTTTATTGATATGTGGCTTATTCAGCCAGCTTGAATTTGTAGTTTAAACTATGATTTCATTAACAGTTTTCTTTGTTTATTTTGTGTTTTTGGTATCGGTCAACTCATGAGGCGTGGAGCTTGAGTGTTTAATAAGCTAGAAAGAATTTTATTATTTTCTTTAGCTTATTAAATCGGGTGTTTATCGTTTATTTGCGGCTCTTCATTTCGGTTTCATTTTCTATCCTATTTCAATTCATTAGTGTAGAATTATTAGTATAAAATGTTTAGATTTGTTAATTTGATCGTTATGCTTAGTGAGTAGTTTATTAGTGTTTGTTAAGTGATATTGTGAATTGGGAATTAAGTGTGGATTTGAAAAAGGTTTAGTTGATTAATAATTTTTTCGGATTATTTAGATTTGTCATTTGGTTGTTTGAAAGGCAAAATTCGAAAAATAATCAAATAACAGATTTAGTAATTAGTATCTTTTTAAGGGATCATTTTCAAAATAAACCAACGTTGTGAGAAAATTGTCTTTTCTAAGGATAATAATTCGTTAATAAACCTTAATTCACACTTAAAGAACTGTTCATGTTACTTAGCAAGCATATTCGTCTTATAGATCTTTTAGATCATTTTAGCATAATTCTCGTAGTTTAATTGATTAGTATAATTCTAGTATTAATATTAGTATAATTTTTAGTATTAAAAAATAGTTTTCTAAAAGTAGTTTAAATTCTAAAACCAAAAAACTAAAAAGATAATCAAGCATTTTACTTCAAAACATAAACGTGGTTTTCAATTCAAATCTCAACGTGGACTTCGACTCTGTAAGAATAATATTTACTTTTCCTAAAGTGATTATTATTTCTAACGGGTATTACTATATTATATTACTCGACACGTTTCGTGCGTATCAAACCCCTTCAATGTTAAACCAACGCGTCCTTGTTACCACCAGGTTGGTTTGTTTCGGTGACAACTCATGCCTTGGATAACATTCTTCCCAATCTTACTTTACTCCTTTTTTCAATCATACCTAAGGACTTCTATTCTATCTAATGGAGTATCCCTGGGTAGATCCCTCCGGTTGTGGCTGGATCATGGAACAAAATACCTAACCTTAACCGCCTTATAACTTCTTACACAATATTAAAAGATTTTGAAATTTCTTTTTGAAAATATCTTTAAAAAAATTATGCTCAACAGGAAAATATGTGAGATATATCTGATTGAATATCATTTTCCTTAGTACTTCTCTTGAGCATTCAAAACTTTGAATGTTTTTATGACATTGCTCAAGACCGAGAATATATGAACTTCCCATTGTTTAGGATAAATGTACATAAATGAACATTTTCCTTTCGCTGGAGTCCGAGTCCTAAACTGACATTTACTTAGAAGTCGTTGAGAAAATTTGAAGAGACATGTTTTAAAAACTTTTAGAAACTCTCGCTCGAACTTCATTTATACACCCGTGTCAATATTAATCAACATTTCTGGGTGTGTAAATGTTATCGAATGACGAGAGACATGTCAGAGAAGATTATTTTTTGTATTTTTGAAATTTTTTGATTTTGTATTTTGCTTTTATAGGTTTTATAATTTTATATTTTGTTTTCTGATAAATATATACAACGCATTACTGTGATTTTTCAAGACGTCTAAGCTCATGTGAAGACAAACTACGCATACCAAGGCGACGAACCAAATAAAAAGGCTCCCCCTCAATAATTGATCCACTTATAAAGAATAATTCGAATTTTGAAAGTGGCATGAGAAGGGAGTGTTGAACACAGAATTTTGAAAGATTTTGAAAATCCTTTTGAAAAATTCTTGAAAAATTATGTTCAACTATGAACAAAGAAATTTTACTCTTCTTTTGAAGGTAAAGCGCACTGAACCGTACACTTCCCTTTTATTTGAGGCTCGGGTTATGCACTAAAATGTACATAATCCATTCCTAGAAACATTAGAGAACAACAAGCGGATAGATACATGTAGTCTGTCTCCGGAGTCTCGTAAACCTGCCAAGAAAAGAAGTAGAATTTGGAAACCATTTTCTTGTAGGTTCTTGAGGGTTAGAAATACATGCATTATAAACCTTTAAGTTGGTCAATGACTCTCTGATTCACTTGATTCCAATATTTTTCCATTAAAAATGTCAAACAGTCTCCAGTTGGGTGACCACGGCTAAGGCAAGATCAAGGTTAACTAGCTTATGCGAAGCAAGTAATTCTTAGGGGACCCCCTACCTCTAAGGTTTCTGACCTTGCTTATGTTTCTTTTTCTTTGGCAGGTAGTTCAAATATCAAGTCATAATGTGTTTACACTCGGGATGCTCAAACATATAACCGGAAAATCTACACAAATCTGATAACCACTCCTACTCTGACACCACATGGTTAGACTGTAATAATCTTTCACATCAACACAGCAAACACACACGAAAATAGAAGAAATTCTAGAGAGATCAAGAGGTTTTAGAGAGAGAAAGTAAAAGAAAGAAAAATGGATGATTACATAAAGAAGAATGAGTAACCAACACCCTCCTAACATGCTAGGAGGGTGGTATTTATACTACAAAGTAAGTTGGACCCTTGTTGGGTCGTTTGGACCATAATGGGCCGAACTAATGGGCTTTAGCCCGACACCTATGCCTAATTAGTTTAAATGTAATTCCTATAAACTACGTTTTCCTATACAAGGCTTAGGAATATATAATGACCATCACTTTACTAAAAACGAGGCTAACAGGATTAAGGTCAAATGAATACTTTTGTTTGATGGTATGTTGAAAGTATGTTCATACTAGGTTTACAAAGAAGTTTTGGCCTTGGCTAGAGGCGTTTGATAAAAGATTTGAGTTGGTGTTTTGTTAAAAATCGAGAGGATTCATTTTTGCTCTGTCTAAGTTTAAACCTCATTTGGAGTGTTCCCAAATTCTCAAATATCATATACATACCTTTATTGAAGTTTCCACATGTGTCGGGTAAGAGGAAAGTCGACAAAAATAAATCTGTAAAAACAGATACTGCAAGTGGCACGTTGACGCGTGCCCTGCGTGCCAGATTCACAAAATCCTTTCTTTGGATTTGGCTGTCGTTTGTTATATTACGTTTTGCGAACATTTTTTTATCATCGTTAAAACATAAAGGAGATCCTAGTCAATGTTGCACCAATAATCTCCCCATTTTAGATGATGACAAATAAAATTTCGGGAAGCAAATAAAATTATAAACGTAGCGAAGATGAAGACCGCCATTGATGTAGTTTGCGTCTTGATCTTGGATTTGTAATTTGGTGAAGATTGAACATTGTATTTACCTTATGAGCCTTACATAGCTTTTCTACTCCCATGTTTTCTATAACTCTTTGCTTTCCTTCTCCTCTTTTTGTCAAATCAAAAAGGCGGGATCTTAGGCTTTCATGTGAAGGTTGATATCTTTGTAGAGGTAGAGATTAGATATCATGACGCGTGCTCCCCCTAGATCATTTCTCCCCCTTGTTTCAAGGCAGGGATCCATGGTTCAAGAGCATTACCTTCGAAGTGTTCTTGGCTACAACTAGAAACAAGCAAGCACAAAACAACAAAATCAACAAACATATACACATGTTCAAGTCCAACATGGGTTAGCTTATCATTTAGAAACTTGGAAACATAGATGAGTACAAATATATATTATTGTGACTTTGTACATTATTGCATATATTCATACACATATTTTAACATTTTATATGTATAGTTATTCATGACTCCAATTACTTTTTGTTGAGCATAATAGAGGTAATATAAGCAAGACATATATTATTGAGACTCACATAAGTAACACATAAACCCTTAACATTTAGAGTTACAACCAACATCAACTAGGGTACAAGTAAGTCCAAAAATTAATGTATGTAGTCTATTATAGAGTCCATAGAGAAAGGAGGGCACACGGGAGGTATATCATCAACTTCAACCATTCGAGATGTATCATTTAGATGTTGGTTCTCGATGTACTCAAAAAGCATTGTTATGACCCTAGCGTAGGGAATTTCCACATCATTGAGATGATTCATATGTTTGGCTACAAAGTAGGCAAAGTTGAATGGAATTTTTGTCTCAATGCAATAGAGCATATAACCAACAATGATGGGCAATTGTTCCTTGGCATCAATCTTTACAAACACATTTGTGATTAATACATCCGCCCAAATTATTAATCGAGCATTGAGTTATGATTTATCACATGATGGAGATGGCACTCTTCACAATGGAACTTGGGTTTTAGTGGTGTTTTGAACTAAGGCACCATCAACTAGAGGATCATTGCAACATGATATGCGACGATAGAATTTAGTTTTTGTAAAATCTTTTGTTTCATATGATCTTCAATAGAACATTAGTCCATGATGTGAAATGTTCATGACCTTTCCTAAATCGCTTAAGTTCCATACATAGTCATGACCATACATGCTAAAATGAAGAGCGGCAAATATCTTATTAAAGTAGTATTTAGCATAAATTTCTTGAATGTGGAGATGATAGATAGAGAATGGTAGTTAATCAAATGAGAAGCATTTTGCAAGAGTGAAGGGTTGTGTTATGCTAGCGATGACTAGAAAGTTATTGTCACAATAGCGACCTTCAAGGTGATTATGGGTTTCATGGGATTCATAATTGGAGTCTTCATACTCCATGAAGCATCTAGGGGCCATTTACTAGGGGAAATGAGAGTTATTTAGTGAGGGTGATAATGATAGTGATTACATTTAACAACCTTTTATAGTGGTGAGATTTAAGTTAGGTATAAGATTCTAGAATAGCAAATTGTTGATAGGCATAAGATCTTGGACTTATGGTCGATGTGTTGTGTCAGCATTGATAATATTTAACTACCATAGTGCATGGTGATTTAATTCTATAGTATCTCGGACGAAAAGACTATATTATCATGTTTGTTTTTTGTGTATTTTAGTATGTTATGCAATAACATACCAAATTCAAAAAGATTTTTTTTAACTACATGAGTAGTTTGTATGTTTGCATAAAGATCTTTTCTTTTCTTTTCTATCCTAATACACATAGCATACAATCAACACATAAAATGAACAAGTTGACACAAATGTAACATTTTCAACACAAGGTGAGTTGCGATCCAAAGTAATTTTGTCAATGAATTTGTCTATTGAATCATTTATGTCTATCATGGTGAATAGTGCATGCAATGTTGCGAATAAGTAGGTTTCACATATTTAAATATGTGAAGCGATGATTACCACAATATTAACAAGATGTAGATCAAATTTCTTGTTCATGACACATAATTTTGACATGTAGAATCCGAGATCATGTCAATCATAGTTTGAATAATGTACTGACATCTATCATTTATCTCGTTAAAACAACAATGTTGCCCAACTTCTATGCCTTTCACATAAGTCCTGGCACATAGCATATAAGCACATAGGCTCTAAGAGTACAATTATCTCTAACAGGGTATGCAAACTATAACACCCCCAAATAGGGTCGCAGCGAAATATGGGGTCTGAGAGTGTTATATCATAGATCAATTGCACAAGATATGAGAACGACCTCTATATGAGTCGTTTGAAAATGATACATTGGCTTAAATAAATTGTTTGATACAAAAGCCTATGGCTTAACTTGTTCATCCTTGAAAAGTGTAAAGATTTTAATACATAACAAATACTCCAAAATGTAATGCATTTAAATCTCCATGCAAAATGACTCCCAAAATGTTGACCCCCAATGTATCCTTGTTCTTGTACCTTATTAACCTGAGAAAAACATGCTTTAAAACGTCAACATAAAGTTGTAATTCACAGGTTTAAGTAATGTATAAAGTAGGACCGCAAGATTTCCAAGTGTAAGACATGTAACACATACAATATCTCAAAAGTAATTACGAAATGCACTAAGCTTATGACACTGAAGCTACAACATATATGTATGCAAATTAATGCAAATAATGTGCCCGTGTAGATATTCAACCTGCAACATCTAAATTGTTCCGACATGGTATACATTTGTCATTTCG
The DNA here is from genome assembly GCA_026074375.1 of Tanacetum coccineum. Taxonomy (NCBI): domain Eukaryota; kingdom Viridiplantae; phylum Streptophyta; class Magnoliopsida; order Asterales; family Asteraceae; genus Tanacetum; species Tanacetum coccineum. The sequence continues at coordinate 82,250 of BQNB010000910.1, read as the reverse complement.
GTACCTCTAAAATTAGTGAGCGCTACTCACCCGAACGGGGATGTAAATCCCAAATAGATCTATTTATAACATTCACGCTTACAATCCAGTAATTAACAGTTCATGATTCATGGGCATAGTGGGTTATAACTACTTAGGCAAACTCGTAATTTGTATAAAAGTTTCTCACCCCAAATTTGTAAATCATTGTAATTGTATAAAAGCGGGTCTATGAACTCACCTCAAGTGAATGTGTTTGATTATATAAATCAAATATGAATATCGTCTCGGAAATCCCGAATGCAACCTAATTAATTATAGGTCGTATAAGTAATGTGTATTTAATGTAAATACAACATCACAAGTTATATAGTTACACCACCACCTAATAGTTTTTGTTTAATTTAAAATGTCAAAACAATATTTAAATTGTACTTTGTTAAATAAAGGTATATGTATTTGTACTTGTAAAATAAAATGCTATCTTTGTCCAACAATTGATTATTTGATAATAATACTTGATTTAATATTTTTATTGATTATATAATGATATTATATAAATAGTTTAATTTTTTTATAAAATAATGTACAAAAGTAAAAATAGTGCACAAGGTTTTATTAACCTCATATCTTTATCGTTTTAACTCCGTTTTATACGTTCCTTATGTCTACGGTTTCGTATTAAAAAAAATCTATCAAAATATTATATTTAGAATATTTTAGCTATTGATGAATAGTAACTTTTATTGTTTCTGTAAATTTTATAAAACTACTTTTATACAATTAATTGTTGTAACCTTGTAAACATCGTACCTTATTCATTTTAATTCCGTTTTGCTTGTTATTTATATGTATGGAATCGTGACTAGATAAGCTATTTAAATAAAATACTTACTAGTTTTATAAAAATATGTGTCAACTCAGAAAAGTGAAAACAGTTTATAAAAATATTTTTATAAACTTAAATCTTGCAAAACTCGAAACTCGTTCGTTTTAATTCCGTTTTTTGAGTTTCTTATATGCTTGGAATCCTCATGACATGTACTATCATTATAAAATATTCCCATATTTTTACCAGACCTGAAACAGTAAGGGTTTTTATAAAATAACTTTTATAAAAACACTTTTATATATTTAATTATCGTAAACTTGTAAATGTCATAACTTCTTCGTTCTAGCTCGGTTTTTCGAGTTCTTTATATACTTATGATCCTTATAATATGTACTATTTTATAAAAAATACTTTCACAATTTATAAAAATTGTATCTCAACCGTAGGTCCAAAACAATAGCTTTTTATATATTTCATAAATCTAGTTTTATAAATTATTTCTTGGTTCAAATTTGTACAAGTCCTTACAATGCTTTATACCATATGTCATACATATTTTAGGTCCTCTAAATTGTCCATAATGATTGTCCAAGTATCAAGTCCTCATGCTAAATTGTACATAACTTTATAATTAAAACTTTCAACAAATAAATTTATAACTAAACTTATAAATTAACCAACAATTATATAAAGTATTTTTCTTGTATTCTATCACATTTTTAACTTATTTTCATTATTTAAATACATAAATTCACGAATTCCATATGAGCTTTTAATATTCAATAAATTCATAAAAACAAACGTACGGTGGTGATTAACATAATAACCATGTATATAAAAATATGTAAATAGCATAATTATAAGAGATTAGGGTTCAAGTTAAACCTTAGAGACGAGTATGAGAATGAAGAACACAAGATCAAACCCTAGAAATCAAACCTAAAATAGAAACCCTAATCAAGAAACCCTAGGTTACTTCTTGATTACAACCCTTACAAAATAATACCCAATCTTCCAAACCACCTTGCAATACCTTAGATATTACTACTAATGAGCCTTGTATACTTGAAAAATCAAAGCTATGAACACCCTAAAGTAACAAGTTTGGTCGTGGGTTTATGTATGTGAGAAGAGAGGATTTGTGTGGTTTGTTTACTTGTAAATGGTAAAGAGTATAAGTCTTGGTAGGAGATCCTATTTATACTAGAAGTATTGAGCAAACCACTAGCCAAAACTATGAACTAGGAGGTGGTATGAGGTACATTGTGTAAGGTGCTCTCCTCATCCCTAAGAGGAGGGATAAGACTTAGTGGGAAAGTATTAAGCATGTGTGATATTAGGATGTAATATTTGAATTTTGGTCTTGTTTTATTCATACAAGGATCCGGCCCCTTAGTGGCTTATAACACATAGATGATTTAATATTTTTTTGTATTGGGTATAATAGTGAGTATTTTTTTTGAGTATAGATGGGTATTGGTGCTTTCGGGTATGCCTAAATGTATTTTATTGCGAAACGTAAGCGTTTTACGTAACTAATAAAAATAAAATATGAAAAGTTATAAATTATCCTCGTAATAATTATATAACACTTGTTTGACATAAACTTTTATTTTTTTTATATCCGTTTACGTTGAATGTTTATTTTTAGTTTACGCGATTTAACTCAACGATGAAAATTAAAAGCAAACGCGTAAAAGCCTAAAAATAAATAATGGAGAGTATTGAGTCGTAAAATGACCTAAAATAACAGGATGTTACACAAACGATCTCTAGACTTCTACCCTTACTCTCGACCCCTTACTCACTCAAATTATTATCCTTTGGTGCATGTCAACCATGAACAACCTCAACTAGACTCGTGCAATTTGGACTTTGGAAAATTTCATACAAAAAATCTAAGCTTGTTTTGTCTTAGACCTAAGTGTCCTCTCATTTAACTCACCAATTACCTGTTCTATTAGATGACCTTTATCTTTTTTTACACTTTTAGGATAGCCTTCATCCAAAATATTAACTTGTAATGACGGTGACCCATTAAGATCTTGAACTATGGGTTCATTGATCCCATCATCTTCTACCAAAGGGGGTGACTTGAGCTCGGGCAAGTTCTCATTAAAGGTAACCTTGAGATATTCCTCAATTCTCATTGTCCTTATTAAGCACTATGTATGCTTTACTAGTTTGAGAGTATCCTAAAAACACACCTCGTACAAATTTAGGTCAAACTTAGTGAGATGTTCTTTAGGGTTAAGTATATATACTTTATAACCAAAGACCCTAAAATACTCTATTGACGGCTTCCTATCTCTAAGGATTTTGCAGGGTGTTTTATTAATGAATTTTCTAATATAAACCCTATTAAATATGTAAGTTGCTGTATCTAATGCATTACACCAAAAGTTTTGTGGGATGGATTGCTCGTCTAACATAGCACGACTCATCTTTCTTAACTTGTGATGTGTTCTTTCAACAATCTCACTCGATTGAGAAGTGAACGAGCCCGACAAGTTATAAGACATTCCATGTTGTTCACAAAAGCTCTCAAATTGCAATTTATCAAATTCACTACTATGAATTGTTACAATTGAAACAATAGAACAATCATGTATGTTTTCAAGCCTTTTACATAATATTTTAAACTTTTCTAAGACATCATCCTTAGACTCTACAAACACAACCCAAGTGTCGTTTGAGTGATCATCCACAATCATTAAAGTATAGAAGTTGCCTTCGTAACTTTGAATTAGAGATGGACCAAACAAATCTAAGTGTAACAACTCTAAAACCCTAGTAGTTGACAATTCATTTCCAGTCCTATTATTTACATTACCTTGACTCCCTAAACCACACATATCATAAAAGTGTCTTTCAAAACTCAAATTTGGTAGGTTCTTTACTAGCTCGTTGGAAGTTAAGTTTTGAACTAATCGCATATTGGCGTGACCTAAACTCCTATGCCAAAGTGTTGAGTTATCTACCACGGATGCAAGAAAAATTGGTTGTTTGAAGTAATTTCCCAATTTGCAAGTATATAGACCATTTCTCCTATGTCCTTTAGCTAGAGTTTTACCTTTTTTACTAGTAGTACAATCTACTTTAGTAAAGAAAACTACACAATCATCATCACATAATTGATCTATGATAATCAAGTTAAAAGCTAGACCACTAACATGCTCAACATTGGTTATTTTAATGAAGTCATGAGAAATATTACCTCCACCAATAACCTTGCCCTTTAGGTTGCTCCCAAATACGACATGTCCATCATCATATGCTTTGTACGAAATAAACAATCTTCTTTTCCTGGTCACGTGCTTAGTGCAACCACTATCCACAATCTAATCGTCTGGTAGTATATCGCATTTAAGAAACACCTACAAAAAAATATGAATTCAAGGACGTGGTACCTATTGTATCTTAGGTCCATTATGGTTAGAAAATATGGTACCCAAGTTAACTATTCTTGGGTCTTAAAGTAATGGACATAGTTTATGTAGGTCGTACCTTAAGAATGCGGACCAAGGATTGTTTTCAAAATTTTGAAGGTTTTAAAAGTTTGGTCCACCGCTCTAAGCTGTTTTTAGCCTTTGATTTGGGTAGGAGTTTTCTCTGCTTTGGAAGGTGTTATGTTGATGATACGAAGACCTATGGTTGTTGTAAAAAATTCTTCTTTTCAAAGAGTGGTTATTTTAAAAAGAAGGTATTTGGTTATATGAGCTTGAAGGTCTCATATTTGGTGTGGGTAAAAGAGGTCTAGGGTCAACTCGAGGTTGAGTGTATCCAAGTCCATTATGTAGGACTGAGTGGTATCCTTTGTGTCTTGTTTCCACTCTTGTAATGGGTGCTTGGGAACCTCAAGTGTTCAAAGTGAGTTTGAGGTACTATTGGGTTTAACAAAGTTATTTAAGTAATTTCCTTTTTGTCTTTCTTTTACAAACACTATTGGTTTGTTTAGACTTACGAAAGTGGTTTTATCATTTTTAGAAAATACAAGACCTTCCTTATCTTGGGACATTTTTTGACGACATCCAAAACAATGCTACTCTTTTTGAATTTTGAAAAACTCAATGCTTCATCTTGAAGTCTAGAAAAATTGAACTTTAAAGAGTCAACCTCTTGGGTGAGTACATCACATTTTTTAAAGGTTCAACCAACTCTTTGTTATTTGAAAGTTTCTTTACTTCAATTTCAAGATCATTGATTTTGCCTAAGAATTTTGATTTCTTACTTTCAAGAGATCGTTTTTCTTTTGAAAGCTTTTCAAATGTTTTAGTAAAATCCTTGTTACACCTTAGGAGTTCCTCATTCTCCTTTTGTAAATCAGTAATATCTAAATCATTATTAGAAATAGATGGTTTAGGTTGTACCTCTTGAGAGTCAATTGCCATGAGACATGTTGCATAGTTTTGAGGTTCATCGCCGTCTTCACTATCACTCCAAGCTTTTCCGACAAAAGCCTTGTTCTCTTTGGGCTTTGTACACTCAATAGCAAAATGTCCCTCTACCCCGCAATTGTAGCAAACTCCCTTTTGTCTTGACCTTTCACCACCTTTGTTCCTAAATCTATTTCCGCGACTTCTTCCAAACCTATTGGCACCATTACCAAATCGATTTCCACCCCCGAATCGATTACCCTTGCGGAAAAACTTGCGGAAGTTCTTAGCCATCAAGTTGAATGCTTCGGCTTCTTTTTCGCCTACGTCTTTATCACTTCCTCATTTACAATCACTATCGCCACTAGTTTGTTCCTTAGTTACTTTAGCTTTAGAGCTAGAGACTTGACCTTTTCTTTAGTAGTCTTGGAAGCTATGCCATCATTATCCAAGACCATTTCATAAATCTTATGGTTGCCAATTAGCTCATCAAGAGGAAGTGTAGCCAATTATTTGGCTTCTTCTATTGTCGCCGTGGCTATTAAGAATCAAATAATCATTGATCTAGGGGTCGGGGAGACTCAAACCATAAGATAGCCATGTTTAGAGAGAGAGTAGGAGAGAAATAAATGTGTAAATTAAATGTGAAAGTGAAAAAGATACAAGAGTCTCAACCCCTTCATGGAAGCCATGGAGGGGTATTTATAGTCCATACACATCTAAATTATACAACATTGCCTATTCTAGTCCATGCATATGTGACTATGATAATTCCGTAATGTCGTCACATAAAATAAATTATTAACAGTCTCCTTAGCTCTCATTTAAATGGTAGAGCATGAAGAAACTTTCTCATGTGATTCTTGCTAAAGTAGTCCAGATCTAAAGATATGAGACTAGTTACAATAGAATTGAATCATGTGAAACCACTATCAATAGTTTCTTCATTAGAGATTGAAAACTTCTCATATTCTTGAGTGAGAAGATCAATCTTGTAATTCTTAACTTGTGAATTGCCTTGATGGGTGATGATTAGTGTATGCCAAATCTCCTAGGCGGTTTTACACATAAAGACTCTTTCATACTCTTTACAGGGTAAAGCATTGTAAAGAGTCATCTTGTCTTCTTTGTTCTTTCCAAGTTGCTTCTTTTGATCTTCCTTAAGAAGTTCATACGGCGTCTCCTCCATTAACTTCGTTTCTGAGTCTTCAACTTCGAAGTAGAAATCGTCGTTTTGAATGACTTGTCATAAGTCAATATCTTTGGACTTAACATAAGTCTCAAAGCAGGCTTTCCAAAAGCAAAACCCGTCGGCTTCTAGCAAAGGTGGTCTTTGCATAGAGCACCCCTCAACATAGTTCTTTTGAGCCATAGATCTTTACTCAACTTTTTCAAAAATCAGAGTTAGGATTTTGAATTTTTTAAAAAAGAATTTTTCGACTTTAAATGACTTCTCGGGAAGGCTATAACGCTTAAAAACTTGAGTAAACTGCTCTGATACCGATTGTAGAACCTTAGAGGGGGGTGAATATGGTTTTCTTAACTTCTTTGAAGTTTACAAAACTTCCAGTCTTGAAGGAACAGAGTGGTGTACTAATCTACTTTGCAATGAGAACAATAAGTAGATAGAGATAGAGAGAAAGAGAGACACCATGATATATACTGGTATGGGAAGGGGGATTTATTCCTTTTGTACATCTAGTTGCGAATCCACAACACATATATTATACCTAGTATAATCCTTGTGATGGACTATAAACCGTATTACAATTTAACTCCACCGATATGCACAAAGATCGGCGCTCAAAAAGAAGAGTTACTACCTCTAGTATTCCGCCCTCGAAATCCACCCCTAAGAACCTGTGATTCGACTTAACCTATAAACTCTAAAGACTTCCCCTTGGAAGCTTTACCAAACCCCAACTAGATCCCCTATGATCTAGGCTTGATTTATTGGATACAAGACTTCGCTTACAACTCGATTAAATGAAAAGATAGATAGTTAAACCAAGTCGTAACCTAACCAAGGGACTCAATTCTAATAGAAAGGGTATGAGAAAGAAGACCCTCGACAAAACACACATGTATGGATTAGGTACTTGTGTGGCTCTCTTGCGGAGATGTGTTCACTTTAATAGAATGATAAGATGAGCAGTTTAGAACACTTTAGTGTTAGACTTAGAGGATATGAGAAGAGAAAAGAGAAGAAAGAATGTTTGCAAGATGTGAGGAATACAAAGGCGAAGGTAGGGTATTTATAGGCCAAAAGTCCCAAACTTGGGAAAATAATCCATGACTGGTATGCTTCCCACGCGTCAGCGCGTGGCCAGCGCGCCAGATTCCCGAATTATTTTCTTCGAGACTTTGGCGTTCTAAATACCCGCACTTGTTAAACCCCCAATTATACTTCACGCTATGACCTTTCAATAATTCTTATACTCAAGGTCAACCAACTCAAATAGCCATTTGATAAAAGCATTTGTGAAGTGTTTAAAAGGTTTTTGTTTCTCCGATATCAAAAAGGGAGAAAAGAACTATCAGACAATGGTGTTTTGGGTATTCCTCTAAAGTAACTAGTCTAGTTAAGATCTAACCAAGGTTTGAGAAGTTGGTTAGAGTGCAAAGGAATATTCCAAGAATATTTTCAACTTGGAGAGAACATGTTGATATTATAGGGGAAGATTTGAAATTTGAATTTTAAATTGTTTAAGCATATGTGTGAAATAGAGGAAAGTATAAGAGTGAGTTGTATATGAGTTGGCATGATGTAATGTTGATGTGATGGATAGGAGCCTCATATCACATTCAAAATGAAGGGATGAGATGAGATGGCGAAGGGGTAAGTTGGATAGATGAAGTGGCATGATCAATGGTAAAGATGGAAAAATGTATATGTGTGTGTTATTTGAATTTCACTTTGAGAGGAAGAGTGTGTGATGAGGTAAGTTGGATTGATGAAATGGCATGATCAAAGTTTAGGATGAAAGAGTATGTGAGTGTGTGAAATTTAAATAAGGGAGATGATGAATAGGAGATATGTAATGGAGAATGTTTTGATGTGATGTGGAGGAGCCTCTGTTGAAATGTTACTGGACAAGAAGTACAAAAGTTACAATGGTGTAAGAGAATGTGAGTTGTCCCATGTGATGATAAGATTGGGTAATGTTTAAGTGAGGAAGGTTTAGGTTTGTGAAGGTTTAAGAAGAAGAAGTATGAAGATGATGATGATTGGAGTGAAATCAAAGGATTGATTTAGGTTTATAATCACATTGACAATAAGAGAGAAAAGAGTAGGCATATGTGATTATGGAATGGCTTGAGAAAGGAATGTTTAAGTGTGTGGAAGATGTCAGGTTAACTCGGTGTTGTTTAGACTGCTGAATGTGTTTTACTCCCTCCGTCCTAAAATTATTGTCCCCCAACAAAAAACACACAGTTTAAGAAAAGTGCATTTATTACTGCTTTCTCTTTCTTACTTTTTGACAGAAAGACAGTTTTACCCTTAGGTAATTAATTTAAGTCTTCTTTAAAGTTTGTAATAATAATTTCAAACAAGGGTAATATAGTAAACTTGATTAAACTTCCCTATCTATTTTTAGTAGTGGACAATTAAATTGGGACATCCCAAAAAGGAAACGTGGACAATAAAAATGGGACGGAGGGAGTAATATTCTAGGTGTGCAGTATCTTGGCAGGGTAGTCGGCCACTTGTCTTGGTTACATCCTTACTTAGTTTTCGTTGTGATGTTTGCTTGGTTGCCTATTTCTGATTTTGGCGATGATGTTGATTATATGTGGTTACATGTTTCATGGTTGCAGTATGTTAGCATTGGTATCTTGGCGTGGTATCCTCAATCGGCTTGAGGCTGCGACCGATACCAGTGTTGCCTTCAGCTTTTAGATTTGCAAACTTGATCAATATGCGTATTCATTAGGCGAGTCGGTTTTATTAAATATCATAGTAATATGTATCAGTTGGGTTGTGTACATATGTCGCACGCTTTACTCTGTACCATGTATCTTTTTATCGATGTAGAATTAGTGTGTGGCTTGGTATTTGGCTCGAAAAAAGATACATGGTACAAGTGTAGTGATGTGCGTTTGATTACAAATCAAAGTTTTACAACCCTCCTAGGCAAGGTACCTAATCATTGTAGTGTAGTATAGGCAAGACACGGGGGGTTATTATCGTTCTCTAGGGAAATAGTTTGGGTAGGCTGGAATCGTATGATTACTTAAGGTCTAGAGGTTGAAAGAATATTATTTTTGGTATTTTATATTTTTATGAAAGCAAGTAAAATTCAGGTTTTGAAGGGGGTTTGTTTTAAACTAATTAAACTACTCTTAATTCTATTCTAATTTTTAGAAAAGTAAAGTTGAGGAAAAACTCTTATAGTTAAACAAATGTGTTTTTTTAATCATGCACTACTCCCTAGTTGTCATCTCTTGTTTTATTACCCGTCACCCTCGTAATTAAATATGTAAATATATAAACAATTAAATGCCTAACTCAGAATCCACCCAAATGGCAAGGTAGTATGAAGACTATTGCGTGGATATCATATAACCTAGTCGTGTTTCCTTAGACGTCTATGCTAATGTAATATTTTATAACTAGTTTTCTAAAGCCTAATGTGCATATCATTAACAAGAAGCAATAAAACAAAATAAACAAGTAGGTTTCATGCAGTCATAAGCAAACACAAATTAAATTTAGCCAATCATATTTATTGAAAGCGAAGAACAATTAATCAAACAATACATAGACATATCAAAAGATTAAAGGGATAAAAGATCTTCACTTCAATAAAACATGGAGTAATTATGAGTACAATAGGGCTAGAAACCCTATAAATCGGCTAAGAACAACTGCTATGAAGTATAAAATCGTTCCTCTCCTTAAAACACAAAAATTAGGGTTTGTATATATAGGAAAAAAATTCACGATGTCGTCACTTGTTATTTGTGACGTCGTCAACCCATGAATCTTCTGTGGGCTTCTCTTGAGTCGGTTACTTTGACGTCATCGGGATGAATCTTGACGTCATCCCTTGAATGCTCTGACGGCATCACAATGAACTTTGATGCCGTCTCCACATTTTGTAAACGAATTCTTGAGTGTCTTCGAGTAAGCTTGAAATCCTGTCCCTTTTTTTCCCAAATTGAGTCCAAAGTGCGTATATATCCTCCACATGCTTCCCAAATGCTAAAATTACAAAAAGAAACGATTAAGCACGATAATTGGGGATATTTGCATTAATTTGAGGGTTAAATGACCTTGAAAAAGTGTATAAAATGACACCTCATCAAATACCCCTACACTTGTGATTTGCTTCTCCTCAAGCAAATGGACTTTTCTACCTAATAAATAGCAAATTCGGGGGCATTTAACCTACTCAAAAAAGATAATTCATGGCACAACCAATTAGACTTCATATTAAAAGCATGGAAATTATATACTAGTTACTCACATAAGTGTTTGGATTCTCTTATTCACTCGGGTATATAAAGAATTATAACAATAAATGGAAACGGGAAAATAACACTCACTGCCTATCATAGTACATAAATTACCATAAGCTTTATAAAGGAGCAAAAACCTCCACCGCTATGGTGTAAGCACCTAGGAATTACTATCAAAAAAGTCTTTAAAGGGTTATGATGTTTGGGTATAGGGTAAAGGAAACGGTTGGGGATATTTTTGGGAATTTTGAGTGGTGGCAAGTTAATTATCTACAAGAACACATGTAAAGGCGTTGCTAAGCCAAGACTTGACGAAACTAGGACAATAATATACAAAGTCTATATCAAACTCTTTCTTTTCTATTCTCGACTCTTTCTTCAACATAAACATAAGCAAGATGGCAGCCCGTATCTCATATTTTTTTTCTTTTTTTTCTTTTTTCTATTTATTTTTTTATACATTTTTGCCATGCCATCTGTTGAAACATAAATAATACATGACTCAGGATTTATAATTGCACCCCTACACTTGAGTTTTTAATACTCAGTAATAACTAACTAACGACCTGAATTAGGAGGATCAATAAACATGGAGTGTAATAAGCACGTATGGGGTAATAATTTGACTTTCTTCCCCATATCTCCATAAAATAAAACTACCATTAATCCCAATCGTCACAAAATTGTATACACTAATAACAACTCGATTAGCAATCATGTACTCAAGTAAACAATTAACCGGGGTTTAACGGATGTGATAACAATAATGTACTAAAAATAAGTACATACAAGGAAGGCTAAGGCGATTTGGGTGTAACATTGGTGGGGTGTAAACAAATTTCAACTACTAAATGCTCCGAAATGGTCTATTCAGGAATTTCTTAATCCAAAGAAATCTTCTTTTGGTCGTTCCAAAATACTTAATAGAAGAAAGCAAAAAGGATCTGCTCAAAGAGGTGTACTATGGGTATCTTGCACTAAAAATAAGTGCATAGCAAGGGTGTTGGGGTAGTTATATGATCAAGGTGATCATCATAACCATAACAAATACAAGCTAAAAACATGGTTTATCCTAATGTCTCTTATCACTTAGTAAATCCTAATCATATGAATGTGATCTCACTAGCAGTCTCGGGATGAATCGCTAAAGCAAGTTCTAGAATTTATAATACTACCGGTGCACTCTCATAATCCTAAACGATACCAATGCTCCAGAAAAAATGACAAAACCACACATGCTTATCTAAATCCATAAACGAGACACATGCGATTGCTCAAATCCTTAACTCGAGCAAGATAAAGGTTAAATCATCAAAAACATCAAAGATGGATGCTTTAATTCCTAAAGATCTAGGGGAGAACATCACATTTTTTGGTGGAATTTTTTTAGTGGTAGGGTTTTTGTGCTAGTCATATAATTCTTATCCAATAAGACGCTTTTAATACTAAGTTTCATCGGTTTATGCCATAAAAAAATAAATTTGGGCTAAAATTACCGTCCTAAACTATGTTTCGGTATATTACACATCATTTTAAGAACAAAACAAATGAAATTGAAGGAATAGTTTCTAAGGCTTTTATTTCCCCCTACACTTATTTTGAACATTGTCCCCAATCTTTTATGAGTACCCGAAAAACAAATAAAGGAAAAATAAGAAAAGCGAGAGAAACTAATACTCCCCTGGTTTTGCTCAATAGTGGAGAAGAAACAAACTAAACCGGCTAAATCTTCATCCAAGAATCGTCTAAGTGAAAATCCAAAGAACTTTCGGACTCTCCTTATCTAATATAACCTACAAATCAAAGACAAAAACAACTATACCAAGCGTAAAATCCACGGGTGAATGATATACAACCCTATTAATTGTGAATTAAAATCCTAAGAAAGCAATAAAGATAGAATGTATGTATTAATGTAATCGTGGCTTTCTGCAAGAGTTAGGAAAATTAGAAATTTTGGAAATTAAACAAAACTAATTTTCAAAGATTCGAAAGAAACAAAAAAAAATTGTAGCTACAGTGGTTGACGCCATCAGGAAAAATCCTGACGTCATCTCCACAATCTGTAAAAACTGTTGCTTCGTTTTCTTGAAAAAATTTCTACACAAATATCCTATTAGTTATTTCCTGAAAAATTTACTGCATATGCCACAAAGACGGTTGGTACAAACATATGACTCAAATCAAATGAAACATAAAATGTGAATTAATCTAAAGTTTTTTATTCTCTATGTTTGAAATTGGTTCTTATAAACCGGATATTTTTCTCCCCTACACTTATTTTATGCAAAATACCTTTGATTGCAATTAAGACGAGGTTAAAAACAAAACAAAGCATGATCACATATCAATCAAACACATAAGAAACAAATAATAAAGAATAAAACACATGACACTCCTAAGATGCATGAAAATAAAAGATTAAGTTGTCTCCCAATAAGCGCTTTTGTTTATTAATGAGTATTTTAACTAGACTCGGAGTCACGCTCCTTATGTGACTCCTTTGTCACTCACTTTACTTGTCATACTTTTACTGTCTTCAAGTGTTACATCAAGATCTATTCTTTCAATTTCCATTTTATACGATAGACCAAGCTTATCAATACCTTTATAAAAGCCACTCTCTAAATTTGATGGCCTTTCACATCCTCTGCTAAAGTCATCTTCTCTAAGTATCACCCTAGATGACAACAAGTCATGTTAATCGCTAGTTAAGTCATCCATCTATGAATCTCTATATGGTGTTTTAAAAGTGACTTCCTTAATCTCATCCGTGAATGTAATTAACCCTTGTTTTATATCTAGTATTAGCTTAGAGATTTCTACAAATGGCTGACCAAAAACTACTTGGGATAAACTAGGATCAATGTGCATGTCCTTTCCTATATTAACAAAATTTATCCCTCTAAATTCATAACCTTTATTCCTAATGGCGTTGCAATAAGCTAAGGACATAACATGCATTGGTAAATCAAGATCGATATACGCATTGGCTATGAACTTACGTCCTATCATACATGGAATCTTAAGGTTATTAGGATTCCTTTTTTTTAATTCTATAATAGAAATTTAATGAACAACTTGGCATTTTCTCTATTAAGGTTTCATAAACTGATTCCTCATGTGCATCAACTAAGTCAAGGGGTTGATCATATTTCATTCGTTCACCTTCTTATTATACTTCCTTCTCATCTTTATACGCTCTATCACTGGATCATTACGTTCTATGTTATGTGACTCACTTCCTTCCATTACTGTTTCGGAACCATTTAATTTTTCTACTTTTTTCTCAACCTCAAGAATTGTGTTATGATCATTGCTCTTAGTTGCATTAGGTTCTATGATCCATTTTCCTTAGGTTCATCTTCTATTCTTATAATAGTGATTGTGTTGACGAAATGAACGCGTTTGGGAGATGAGGAGTTCCTATTTTTTACCCCTTGAGATGATTGTGCTTGGTATTTTGGAGAAAGTAACTTTGACAGACTTTTAATTCCTTTATTTGGAGGTGCCCCATTCTCTTGGTGATCATGGGACACAACATTCATGTAAGCAATGGGGCTTTTGCAATGTCACGAGTTGGTGTATTGTCAATTTTATCTGAAACGACCTTCCATAATGTGTTGATCTCGTTGAATACTTCATCTGGTTGTTGCTTGAGTTGGGTCCCAAGACTAGACAATCTTTTTTCTTGATGAGAATCAAAATTGGATAACACCCTTTCAATTTTGATTGATAGTTAGAAGGCCCATGGGGCACATTGGAAGTGCATGTTGAGAATGAGCCATTTTATGGACTTGTGAAGGTTTGAGTTCGAGCCTAGTTAAAATTTAGTTTATCCTTCCAAACATTAGTGGCTTCGTTAAAATTTCTTGGCCCTTGGTTGGTAGTGAACGGCTTACCTCCCACTTCATTGTTATGTGAGGATGCATAATCAACAAAAGCTTGCTCGGGATTTTCCATGCAATATTGAGTGTCGTGAGGACCACTACAAATCTCACATGAAGAAGCGATTTTGTTCACTTGAACAGATGACTTACGAGCAAGATGAGCTTCCATCAAGCGTTGGACTTGATTTTCTAGCTCAATAAGACGATGGTCGGATGCATTTGGGACATCAGGAGGCAAAGAAATTGCCTTGACCAGTTTAGCGAAGTCTCTTGGGTCATTCCAACTTTCGTTGTCATAGAGGGAGAGATCCTCTATAAGTGCCAAAGATTCCACGATGTTTTTGTCACGTAGCTTACCATCGGCCAATTGATCGATGATGCGCCTTGTGTCGGGATTAACATGGTCATAAAATATTTGGATTTGGAGCCAAATATCGATACCATGATGAGGGGATTTTTAGAGTAAGTCCTTGAAACGAGTCCATGCTTCGGAGATAGATTCACCTTGATGTTGTTGGAACATCAAGATGTCATTTCGGAGTTTAGCAGTTCTTCCCGGTGGAAAGAATTAAGCAAGGAAACAGGTAGTGAGATCCTCCTAAGTGGAGATGGATCCCGCGGGAAGACGTTCAAACCAATTGCTAGCTTAATCGCGAAGGGAAAATTGAAATAAACGCAGTCGCGTACTTTCTCTATTTTCAACATTAAGGTCAAGAGGGTCTACAATTTTAAGAAAATCCTTAAGGTGTTGATTTGGATCCTTAGACCGAAGTCCGTGGAATGAACATCCGTTTTGCACCAATCGGATGGTGTCGGATCTTAGAGGCACCACATTTTTACCATCAGGGAGCTCAATGGTGCTTCAATAGCCCTCGTGGCTTGGTCGGGAATAATCTCCTAAAGTGCAGATAGGATTTTCGTCTCCCATGATGGTTAATGAAAAAGGAAGGGTTTACAAAACAAATGGAACAAAAAAAAAGATAAACTACGAGAAAGCTAATTGACAAGAAAATAAAAATTATCACTTGATAGGAATCTAGTGAGTAAACCTAAGCTAGATAGAATCCGAAACCTATACTATACCTCGGCAGCGACGCCAAAAACTTGATGTGCGGTTGATTGCAAACCGAAGTTTTACAACCCTCCTAGACAATGTACCTAATCGTTGTAGTGTAGTATAGGCAAGACTCAGGAGGTTATTATCTTTCTCTAATGGGAATAGTTTGGGTAGGCTCGAATCGTATGGTTACTTAAGGTCTAGAGGTTGAAAGAAGATTATTTTTGGTATTTTATATTTTTATGAAAGCAAGTAAAATCTCGGGTTTTGAATGGGGTTTATTTTAAACTAATTAAACTACTCCTAATTCTATTCTAATTTGTAGAAAAGTAAAGTTGAGGAAAACCTCTTATGGTTAAACAAATGTGTTTACCTAATCATGCACTACTCCTTAGTTGTCGTCTCTTGTTTTATTACCCGTCACCCTCCTAATGGAATATGTAAATATTTAAATAATTAAATACCTAACTCGGAATCCACCCAAATGGAAAGGAAGTATAAAGACTATTGTGTGGGTATCATATAACCTAGCCGGGTTTCCCTAGATGTATATGCCAATGTAATATTTTATAGCTAGTTTTCTAAAGCCTAACGCGCATATCATTAACAAGAAACAATAAAACAAAATAAACAACTAGGTTTCATGCAATCATAAGCAAACACAAATTAAATTTAGCCAAGCATGTTTATCGAAAGCGAAGTACAATTAAAAAAACAATACATGGACATATCAAAAGATTAAAGGGATATAAGATCTTCACTTCAATAAAACATGGAGTAATAATGACTACAATAGGGTTAGAAACCCTAAAAATCGCCTAACAACAACTACTATGAAGTATAAAATCGTTTCTCCATGTTTTCCTCCCCTTAAAACACAAAAACTAGGGTTTGTATATATAGGAAAAAAGTCACGATGTCGTCACTTGTTATTTGTGACGTCGTTAACCTATAAATCTTCTGCGGGCTTCTTTTGAGTCGGTTACTTTGACGTCGTCGGGATGAATCTTGACGTTATCCCTTGAAGGCTCTGACGGCATCACAACGAACTTTGACGCCGTCTTCATGGTCTGTAAACAAATTCTTGAGTGTATTCGAGTAAAGTTGCAATCTTATCCCGTTTTTTCTCAAATTGAGTCGAAAGTGCGTATATTTCCTCTAAATGCTTCCCAAATGCTAAAATCACAAAAAGAAACAATTAAGCACGATAATTGGAGATATTTGCATCAATTCGGGGAGGGGGGTTAAATGACCCTAAAAAAGTGTATAAAATGACACCTCATCATGTAGATCATGTGCTCTCTAATTTTTTTCTTGGTTGAATATTGATCAATGTTGATTTCTGTTGGTAAATATGACCACGATTTGGTACTAGAGCATTGTGGTCTCTATTTGTGGTGGATGTGATTTATTTTTTCTAATGTAACTCTGGCAATGATGATTACTATCTGCAGTTGCTTTCTTTTATGTGTTGTTTGTTGAATTTCGTCGCTTGGTAGGTTGCGGTTGCAGCCATGGACGACGTTTGGTACCACTTTGTTGGCTGTAGATCCGAGCCCTTCTTTATCCTCATTTAACGATACATACGATTATATCTTTACCAAGTATCTTTTTTATGTCCATAATGATTATGTTGGTCGGTATTTGGCTCCGATAGACAATACGTGGTGCGAATGTAGATCTTATGTGATTACTTCGTGAAAATCGGGTGCCAATATCTATGTGCGTGTGTCAGAACGTGCTCAGGTCCACTGAAATAATTATGTGTGTATTATATGTGACTATGTGTGTGTAATCTTGTAGAAGCCTATGGCGATTAAAATAGATTACTTTCTTTATGGATGTGGATTGTGAGAATATTGTATCAAAAAGACCATGGTTGTTTTATGTGTGTAGAATAACATCTATGGCAATGACGATGTATTACGGTTTTCAAAGTGTCGTTCACCATCTTCGTCTTCTGGCGGGGCAACCACTACGGACCATGGTTGCAGCCTTGGACTATGTTTGGTCAAGATATTTTTACCCTGCAGACCTGAACCTCAGTTTCGGTATATTTTGGCTACTTCTGTTGCCTAATATTTCTCCGACCTATTTTTTTCTTTTTTCCTTTTGGTATATTGTCTGCCAACTAATTCCTTAAACTATTTAGATATCCAGTTTCTTCCTCGCTGATCATCTCTTAACCTAGATTTTTATGATTCTTTTTTTTTGTCCCTTAATAATGTTTTGGGTATGTGTGATGGTGTTTCTTAACATTGGCCCTTGCGTATGATGTTTCTCCTATGTGTTTTGTGAAATACATGTAGAGTTATTCGTGTTTGTCGAGTTTTATTTGTTGCCTTATGATTTTATCGTTGTTGTGCCTGAATTTTTGTGCGGTATTTGAACCCTCTATCATATTTGCATTGTATATGATAAGCGCTAATACTTATAATTACCAGATAGAACTGATGTTTTGCTTAAATATGACAGCGAACTAAAACACACCAGGGCAATGATGACTTTTGTTTGTATTGATGTTTTACAAAGTGTTGCTGACTAGATGTTGTCCGTTGGCAGGGCAACCACATTATTTTGTGGTTGCAACCACGACCTTCGTTTGGCATTGCTTTAGAGTTTGTAGACTTGAGCCTCGGTTTATTATCGTTAAATGATAAAATGTCCACGTAAATGACTGTTAACAATGTCCGTATCTTGGTGGGACGACCATGGATGTTGTATGGTTGAAGCCATGGCGAACGATGCGCTCAACCATGCATTGGCAGATGTCTTCTTGCCATGCGTTAACGTGATAGTGCGCCTTAATTAGCCAATGAACATGGAAACGGTTGAAATGATGCTGATTTATTAGTTCTGGCCTCACGCTATTTGCCCAGATTCTTACCATACCTACCAGCCTTCAGTTTTCTTTGATGGCTTGGAATGTTACTACAGGTGATGATCATGAGTTTTAACCTCGCTCAGCTCAGTGCCTGTGTACCTATTATTGTTTGCTTTGCGGTCACTAATTTTTTTATACTTCTCAAATGCATATTGTAGTTGAAGAACATTCTCTGGAACTGAACCATAGTGTTTGATTCGGGTGTGTCGCTAAAATCGTTCTATTTTTTTTGCTTACATAATTCCTTTAGGCTGTGATGATTCGTTCAGATCACTTTTTTTTTGTTCTTGACACCTACAAACTTTACGAGTTATGAGCCCACCTACAAATGGAATTGTACGTTTTTTTAGTGTTTACGATATTTGATTATCATTCTTTACACTTACTGATGTCAGTGTGCGAAGGGTCGAAAAAATAGGCATGCAGTTGTGTACGCGGAATGTAGGATGCGATTCATTTATACCTACGCAGTCCGCGTATAAAACTTCTATATATTTCTCGCATACTTTTCACACCGATACCAATGGGTACATTGTCATCATTGTCTTAAACACTTAAACGTGCAATTTCGCAGGTTCATGATCACGGATGAAGAAACCTGGATTCTAGATGGTTCAAGGAATCAGTTAAGCATTGTTTGAAATACATTTGGTATGTATTCTGGATGGTTTGAGCATATGTGTGTTTTGTATGATGTTACAGGTAGTGATGACATCCGTTATTCATTAAACGTTGTTTGATGGTGTATTCGCAGCGGCAAGGCAGTCATGACATATATGTGACTGCAATAGTGTTAGTTGTGTCAACACATTGTTTTACGTATTGGTCTGAGCCTTAATTCTCAATGCTACACACATACTCCTTGGGCCGTCCAAATGGTGCTTTTAGAAATATTAATTAGTATGCCGACTTAGCTGTTCTTAACAACATGTACATCTGGGTCACGTTAAAAAGAACTTCGTGCGTGGCTTTATTTACAGAATGATCCTACGGAAGCTAGATATAGGAAGTTTGCACATTCATTTGGCGTGGTGTGAACACAGTAACCGTGTGCCCTCGGACGTTACACGACTGTTTATATTTGTGAATATTAGTTTTATCCACATTACTTAGCACGAACTTTGGTATAAGTTTCCTGTAGGATCCATTGTGCTTGCCTATAATACCTTGAAAATATTTTCTCATTGCGTTAGATTAACTTAAGGCATAATTAGTCGGTTTACATCCTTCGGCGTAAGAACTAATAACAAAAATGTGTACCTTATCGACGCAGTTATTCACATCACAAATTTATAGTTAATATGCATATTTTTGTTATTAGTTCTTCTATTGAACGATGTGCGCCAACTACTTTTACTACTAATTATGCTTATGTAACGAGAATGTATGTTGTGTCATATTATATTCATATCGATAAAAATCCCTAATCGTTGATAAAATATGTTATACCAAAAAAATGACATGAAATTAAAGAGAATGTCATGACAAGTAATTTGATGCAAATTAATTCTCACTGCGTCCTCTTTTATTCCCTATCATTCTTTGTGCACGTGCATCTTATCAGTGATCAAGGCCTTTTGTCAAACTGAAACTAAAATGTCAGAAAAATTTGGATTATATTTTCCTTCCACTTATTCAAATTATTTAATACCTTATTGTCGGGTAAGTTGTTCTTATTAACTCACAACATTCGACGAAAACCCCGTTTCATGCTCTTAGTTGATAAAAGCAGTTGGTCCTATGAGAATCAGGTACATGAAGTTAACTGCCCTTGTTAAATTGGTGAAAGACGTGGAAAGCAATAAATGTATATTGGTTTGATATGACGTAATTGTATGGCCATTTTTTTCAAGCGTTCATTGTTTTGAACGACGAGCAAGCAACATTTCGCATAAAACGTACGCAACTAAAGAAATGACGAAATGAAATATAAGATCGTCAGACTAGATTTGGTGCAAATTACGTCTCCCCGTCTTCTCTTTTACATGTGTTAGCTTTATCACTAAAATTGACTTCCAATCAATCTAAATGATAATGGCTATCAGAATTCAGCCTTACCAATACTTCTTATCAAAACAAAAATGCATTTATTACTTTTATCGTCACTGTCATCTCTTAACGCACGTTTTACAAAAAAATACAAAAAAGGCAACTAATAACATGCCTCATAAAGAAAATAAACACAATAGCGACGACAGACAAACACGAAACCACACAATAGCGACGACAGACAACACGAAACCGAGTCAAGAAAAGCCAACCACTCGTTATATTATATGAGTTAAGATCAACATAGACCCATTATTTGTCATAAATCCAATGAATCAATCTCAACCATCTATTTTTTCATCAAAAATAAAAAAAATCAATAAAAAAAAAATCAATTTGTCCACATCTTTTTAAATAATAAAATAACTTCCCAACGTAATCGTTTCACATCGACAAAAATAACACCATCGAGTTGCGACCGAGTAATTTTTTATTCTTTCTCTATTACGACGGTGGCACGATATAACTCTTCGAAGTGAACTTTTTGTTTGTTTTTTTTTCCATCGTCACGAAGAATTGCGCCAAGCTCATATATGATTATCCGTATAAACGAATCTCTATGATTATCATGAAATCCATATAGATTTCACGAAATCATATATTATGTTCATAAGAAATACCCATAATATTATGATTTTTGTTCAATTCTAACGAACTTTTTTCAAATGTGTTGTTCTTCAGTCACGAGTTGCGAACATCAATATATGTATGTACGTATAACGAATCATATATGATGTCATAAAAATCATATATGATTTCATAAAATTAATATTATGATTTGGTGGAATTCCACGAAGTTTTTTCAATTTTGTTTCATTCACGAATTGCGAAAAATCATATATGATTTGTCATACGAATCATATATGTGATCGTAAAAAACGAATCATATAACGATTTCCATTGAAAATCATATATGATTTCTTAAATCATATATGATTTCATAAAATCGTATAGTGACTTCATAAAGATCAAAAAAAAAAAGTTATCGTCGCGAAAGTTACATAGTGGTCGCCGCCCTTCAAGTATAAGTATATTTAATTCTCTGCTCGCGAATGACAATGTCTTTTTTTTGCGTAACGATTAACAGTGGTGAGATAGGAGATATTTAAATATTTTAAAAAAAAGTGAAAAATGTGGTTTCTTTTATCTGTTCTTTGATGAAAAATGAGTGGCTATGATTGGTTCTTGTCTTATGACACATATTAAGGTTGTTATAAATGAACTTTTGGCTATATTATATATAATGTCAAACACCAATCTCTTGACATTGTTAAGTTTTCTTATGGCCCAAAGTATAAAATGGATAGCCAATTCGGTTATTTTGGGCCGTTGGCTTTGAACCAAATTGACAAAAAGAGATCCGAGTAAAGTATTAACGGGTCATTTCATCTGCTTGAAGAGGGTTTATCATCTTCTTCCCACCAAGGAAGGTATCCTTCTTTTCCCGTTTCTTGATACTATTTTGATTTATTCAGTAAATAAAGATATCAATAACAACCCAAGTTATTTTTTGTAAGCCAGTATTTGGTTAACAAAGATGGTGCAGCTAGATATTAAGTAACTAGGATAATAAATGTTTTTTTTTATATCTAGCATAGGACTAGAGGTAATTACTTATTCTGTAATATAAATCTTCTATACCCCTATGAGAGTTTTTGTTTAGTTTACAAATAAGGTGGTAGAATGAATGAATACTTTTTGTGTATCTTCTAATGTTCTTCATTGTATTATTTTTCCTGCTGGGCTAATGGTTTACTTGACTGATGCGTGTTTCTTGTTTACCATTAATCTCATGTATGTCCTTCATGCTTCATCTTGCAAACTTATTTACTCAAAAATGGAAGTCGTAAATCACATGTTTGACCCACGACCTATTGTCACGTGTTTCCTAATGTGCCCAATTTGACCCATATTTGGCCTAACTTTCCTGGACTGTCATTGTTAGGCTTAGGACCAAAGCGAGGTTAAATCAACTACTTTAGGACAAAATACCAATGCACAAGTATATCAATATATCACACATGCAGGTTAATCAACATTTTGGGTAATAAATTTGTAATTTAATCTGTATAATGATAAAACTTTAAAAGAAAGAATCCAAAGGTTTAATCTTTTCCTTTGAATATTTTTGAACTGTTCTCAACTTGGATAAGCTTTTGTATTGATGCCCTTCTTTCAATATGTATGATGAACTTGATTTATGTGTCTTTTGTTATTTCTAGGATTCAAATCAAACTACAGGAGTTATAAACTGGAGTATTCTGTAGCAATGTCATTACACTGTACAGGATTATGTTCCATGTCCTTTTCCCGGTCTGTATATACGAAGGAGACTATCTTCAAAGCTTCTCTTTCATTCGATAAGCTTTCTTTTACAAGCACTCATTTGCAGAGGTCATCCTTTCTGGTATAATTGGAATTTTGATAGGTGCCTTTTTTTTCTTCAAAATGCTACTATGATACCATTTAGGCTAAATTGCCAAAAAAATAACAAACTTTGGTCCAATTGCATGTTCAGGTAGCCAGCATCTTTCTTTGCCTAAGAAAAAACGATATAGCATTCAGAGTTTTGTTATAAAATTCGTCAGTATATTAACATACATTAAAAGAATATAGGAGGAATAGTAATCTGCGATTTCTTTCTAATAAATAACTGTCAATATTTCTTCCTTGACAGTTTAAGGGTATTTTCTTGGCAAGCAAAGTTAGTTATCCAAAATAGAAATCTAACAGAAGTCACCTTGTTATGCAATTTTTTGTATACCAATTGGATTGTGAAAACAGGCTGGAACTTTGAGAAGTAGTAGATTGAGAGCTTCTAAAGTCGAAGAAATCTTAGATCATGATGGTGATAAGAAGAAAAGAGTCAAAAAATCAGGCAAGATTGATCAAAGTAATGATGATGATGATGCTGATGACGATTTTGAAATGGATGAGGACGAGAGAAAAGAATTTAGGGAGAAGATTAGACAAATGATTGAAATGAACCCTGAGGTTGAAGAAGAAGTTGATCCTGAAGAAAAGAGAAAAAAGATGCAGAAGCTTTTAGCTGATTATCCTCTTGTTGTAGATGAAGAAGATCCTAATTGGCCTGAAGATGCTGATGGATGGGGTTTCAACTTCAGTCAATTTTTTGATAAAATGTCGGTTAAGAATGTGAAAAAAGGTGAAGATGATGATGGTTATGACAGTGAGAAAGAAGTTAACTGGGAAGATATTCGTGCTATTAAAGACATTACTTCTGCCGAATGGGAGGACACTGTTTTCTCAGACCTCAGCCCCTTAGTTGTTCTGGTGCATAATCGTTACAGAAGGTTAGTGTGCATATGTTGGTGCTGGTTTCCGAATTTGTTTTTGTTTTCTTGTTGCTTCTTATATCAACTAGGTTGAGGTTATGCCTTATATTATATCATGTTTGTGGTGTCCTAAAATGGCTTGACTTATTGTCTATTCAAATGAGGCTAAACTTTTTGTGAGAAAGTAACCTTTATTATTCTCTTCACAAAATTACTGCATAAAATCAGTTTAAGGACAATTACCAATAAAAGTCTGAATTTGACCTACAAATAAGAAAATTATTCATTCTTATTTAAAATGCGTATTGAATAATGCAGACTTTCTAATTTAGGAAACAGTAATTTTTCTCAACTGGAAGCTACTATTGGTCATCAAGTTTATTGGAGTTGTTTTTAGATAGATGTGCCAAGAATGCAAGATGATCGTGCAGCGAAAATGGATAGTTTTTTCTTGATATGTAATGGATGTGTTAATTATGATTAAATAAAACAGTATTTTACAATGATCATCTAATTCATTGAACAAAAATTTAGGACATTGTATGGATTTTAATAGAGTATAGTCGTTGGGCGACTTTCAACCCATTTGACCAATTGCCTTTTCGTTAAGTTTTTTTTTAAAGGGCCCATTTGACATGAAACACAGCCAACAAATTGTTCAATTCATAAGTGAATGAGTCTAAATAGTCACCTCAAGTTTAACCTGCTGTCCTTTTGCTTTCAATCTTGGAAAAATGAAAAACCATGCGAAAAACCAAAATGATGAAACTTTAATGGATCTTTTTTATGAGTGACTTGATCTAATCCTTTCTAGGTTTAGTCAGTTGAGAAGATTGTGTTTTTTTTCTTCATATTTTTCTTGTGTGGATAGTATTATGGTATGACTCCATTCCCCTTGCGAACTTACTTTTTACGATTGTTTTTCTCTCTGGCAGACCAAAAGAAAATGAAATGGTTCATGATCAATTGGAGAAAGCCATACAGCTTATATGGGATTGCAGGATACCATCGCCAAGGGTAACCAAAAATTCATCCCTCCCGCACATACATATGTACAATCATGTGCCTATGTATGTAAATACTCTTTATATTTGTATTATATTGTATACACGCATTTACTTTTGGTTTTAACAGTGTGTTGCAATTGATGCTGTGGTTGAGTGTGACCTAGTGTCGACACTGGGAGTTTCCACCTTTCCCGAGCTTATATTTACAAAAACTGGGAAGATCTTACACCGTGAAAAAGGTACTAACCATATGTCAGAAGCACATATCATGACTTATTACCTCAGTTATAATTGTGAGGCAAGATTATTAAAGAACTAAGTTTTCTGCATTCTAAACAAGTCACCATACTTCATGTTCCTACTCTTTTCTCCAAGGATCTGTTAAACCATGAGCATTTCTTTTGACTATTTCTTTACATGTGACTATTTATTTGTTCATTATCATCTTTACACATACAATGTTGGTTTTGATGTGGGTTCACTAGATGAACAAAATATTGAATATTTTACACAAGATTTTGATGGACAGAAAACATGTGTGGTTCTCATTGAGGGCAAGTATCCTTTTTGTAACTAATAGCGGATGATAAACGGTAATCTACCAGATCGAATACTTATTGTGTTTTGTTGGTTTTCAGAAATAAGAACAGCAGATGAATTGTCAAAGATTATGGCCTACTTTTACTATGGAGGAGCAAAGCCATCTTGCCTCGGTACCTCTGTACTCATCAATGATGCTATCCCTGGTTTCACCGCCAAGAAATAGATGTAGAAATTCATAATGAAATTGGTACAATCTAAATCAGCAACATGCTACAGTGACTTGTATGTTAAGTATGAAGAGTTGTATATTGCTCCAGGTCTTCTATTTTAAACTCGATGAAACATCCCGGGCTTGTAGTAGTAGTAGTGACAACATATGAGAAATTTTGGAGAAATTATTTAGTAACTTTAGATTCTTTTTCTTCTTTTCCTTTTTTTTTTCTGAAAGGCAAACACATACCCAAGTTCTGTTTTCTTTAACCTGACAACATATGTCAGTTTTTTTTTTTTTCTTTTTTTCTTAAGGCTATTAAATGTGAAATTTGTGAAGCACTCAAAGGACCGCATCTAAAGCTAATTATTTGTTTGTCCTTATTGCTATGCCAAGTGAAATGCTGAAAGGAACCGAACCCACCTAAACCTCGTTCTAAAAATTAAACGATTCACCATTCCTAATTTATGTCGAAAGACTGTTTTTGCTTAAAACGTTGTGCTCTCACTCATGTATATGCGTTTATACTATAAATTTTGATATTCACCATCATTAAAAGAATAGGAAAAAAAATTGTGTTCAAAAAAAAGAAAAAAAAAACTTTTTAACAAGTAAACCAATGTTTAGTTACTTGCGGCGTTAATATTAAATAAAGTGGTGACGTCTCAGAGTATGACGATGAAGCCGGATTTATCTAGGGGCCAAATAGCAAATTAGCACTTGAACGAAAAAGTAGTATTTTTGTAGTATAGCTTCATCCTAACACTGATCTTTCAGAACACGCAAAAACTTTTGTTAAAATTAAGGAGTCACCTAAACTTAACCGTGACAAAAAAAAAAAGAATGAAAACAGATACTCCTATATGGTTATATAATTAAAAAAAGAGTTACAAAATATACGAGTATTGTCATTTCGTGTGTTGATATTGGGTGGGCCAAACACAGCATGACCCGTCAAATTATGCAAATGTGTAGTATAAACAAGAAAATTATGGAAACTTTTGGGTGGGCCTTGGCCAACCCAAGTTACTACATAGCTCCGTTGACAATACGTTCAAATTGCATGACAGCCAAAAAGTTTGAAAACCATAACTACCAAAAAGAGTTTTCCCTAAGTGAGTTTATTTGGGGAAAAACCCTTGTTTCCACAAAATGTTTTGTGGAAAACAAGAAAACAGATATCGCGTTTAAATCATTGTTTTTCAACAAAATTCTCTAAAAAACACAAAACATGCATTTCTCAACTTAACAAGAGAAACTACAAAACACATTTTATTTGTTTTCCTTGTTTTCTTTGTAACCTCTTTGTTTTCTTGAGAATGAAAACAGTATCACATGAACGTTTTATGGAAAATAAATCTCCTCTTTTTTTTTATAAATCTGAAAACACAAAACTAGAAAATTTTTCTTCAACTAAACGCAACATATTGATGAGCAAAGAAAACTTTGGAAGTATTAATGGACATCGGTTCATGAAAATAGAAAAACACAAAGTCTGATGAACAAAAAAAGTTTATAGAAACGTTCAATTGATGTAAAATGTTGATTTTTATATGTTAATTTTTTTTTTCATCGTATAACCTGAAAGTTTTAAAAATTTGTTCACTAAAGTCGTCTACCCCAACTTAGTCAACAATTCTCTTAAGTCTGCAGGAGATCATCATTGTCAACAACAGCAGTTGACCGCCAAATTGCCGCTAAAACACAAGCCCTTGCATTACAAACAAAAAAACGTCCACGAAGAGAGGAAGCCGTCAAGTAATACAACTTTGCTTATGAGCAAACAAAAGAGACGAAAGAAGAGAAAAGCAAAAGAAAATGAAACAAGAGAAGAAAGTGGCTTTTCAACATTCAAAGTTAATATAACCACTTAACGGTGGCCTAGTGGCAAAAGGGTTTTTGACTATCACTTTAAAATGTGTGAGGTTTTAAGTTTAATTCCTGCTAATTAGTCAATCAATGTGTCAAAAATTATGGTTAAAAAAAATTCAAATTTTTACTTTTTACGACAATTTCATATCTCAGCTTGTGGCGGCATATTAAACCTAATATGGTTGGGTCAGCCTTATGGGCCGTACCAATTTAGTTCAAGGTTAAGGTTAGCATTAGAGGGTTAGGTGTGGTGATTTGTTTGTTTCGTCAGTCACATGTGGCATTTGTCAAATGTTAGCCATGACACCACATGGCTTCGTCATTTCCTTCGTCGGTTGCAAATTGTCACTTAACCAACGCATTACATGACAAAAAGAAAATGGAAACAATGTCGTTCAACGGCTAGAATTAAGGTCAGAGATTTTTTTTTTCAATCCTTTTTATTATAAATATACACACCCACTGATTGAATTTAAACTAGACCTCTTATATATATAATATATAATAAAATATATATAATAAGTATAATCTAAAAATAATCAATGAAACCGAGAAGTAGTATAGAATATCCCCGGGTCGTTTATCCCCAGCGAGGCTGTGCTTGAGAATCGATACAGTCGGAAAATTGGAGTTTGAATGAGATTAATGATTTGGGAGTTTAGAAAGCTAAATTAATCAATAATAAGCAAAAACGATTGAGAAAAACCTAAAAATTATGAAATTATACTGAAAAACGAGAGCAGGAATCCCGAACAAGGGGTCAAAAACCTAAAATCTTAAAAATTAACCCTACAAAGAAATTTTTACTTCTAATCTACTCTAGGGGACTAATAATGAAGAATGAAAAAGACTAGACCGAAAACGGAGTTAAAACGAGCTCTAAAATGAAAAAACAAAAACGGGGGTAAATCCCGTTCTTTAAAAAGTACGATTTTGCAAAAATGACCCTACAAACGATTTTCTATTTTTCCTAAGTAAAAGATGATAAAAGAAAATTTTGTAAAAAAGAAAAATATTTTTTTGACTTTTTATTTATTTTTTATGAATTAAAAACAGTTTAAAAGAAAATAAATTATAAAAATTAGTAAATGAACAGTAAAAATTACGAAAAAATACAGAAAAATAGATTAAGCTATGACTATCCTAGGAAAAATACTAACTTGATCCCACAGCTTATAAATAAGCCAGGAATAAGCCCACAAGGGCTGAAAGGCTTATGAGCAAAATGTGGTTAAATAAATAACCACTTGGGCTTCTAACGAAGAAGTCCCAAGGGCACAGCGGTAAGGGTGTTGGTATGAAAGAGGGTTGATGAGGGTTGAGACCCGGGTTCGAGTCTTGCTCACCCGGGTTTCCCCTTATCCTTTTTTTAGAAAAACTTTTTATACAAACTTTTTAAGCACATGAAAGTGGTCATTTTATATAACTACAACTTTTTGTGAATGCTTATAAATAAGCTGGAAAAAGGGCTTTTTGTTTGGACAGAGGGCTTATGAGCTTAAAGGCTTAATGTGGCTTTTTGATTTGGTTTTTGGCACAAGTAAGCAAAAAAAATAGAACAATATGAGCAAAACTAGGGCAAACTAGGAATTAACATAAGCAATAGGACTAAAATCAAACATTAATAAAGACTAATAAGCTGGAAAAGAAATTAAGCTAATTACTACACTACACTAAATAAAACAGTCAAGTCCCTAATTTGAGCTTAATTTTAAACTACCTAGAGGTCCTCCCAAGGTTTGAAACTAATGGAGCTTATAAATGAGCTTATTGGCTTTTTATAAAAGCCAAAAGCTCAGGCTAAAGTTAACAAATAAGCTAGAAAAACTGTTTTGAAATTGGTGGTTTAGCACCAGGGCAGTTTTATAACTGAATTTTGTGAAAAAGTAAGCTTAACACTAAGCACCCAAATAAGCTTAAAACCAAAAAGCAACTTAAAACAGATGGAAAGTAACTTGTGGTGAGCTTATGCCCAAAAATTCAAAACTTAAAAACCACTTTAGCCATTGTGACTTAGACTTGAAAGTAAGCATTTTTTTTTACTTTTCAAAGACTCAAAAACTTTGGTTTGATAGATATAACAAATTTGCAAGGTAGGACCAATTGGTTTTTAACATCTAGTTGTAACCTCTCAAATTGTCACAACCTTTGATCCTTATACCTCATGTTTTCTAATAGCTTAATCAAAATAAGCACTTTGACCCTTTTTTTAAAAACTAACAGACTTTAAGGAAAACATGAGAAAACTTTGACAAACACTTTTTTGACTTAAAAACTTTGGAATAACAGATAAAAGAGTTAATGACTTAAAGCCAAGTTGGGCCAAAGTGACACCAACCCATGATTATACCATTTTGACCCATTTTCAGCTTGTTCCAAAACAAACCCTTTAGATTTTAAAAACAGATTTTAACACTTATAAAGACTGAATTAAGCAATAAAT
Organism: Tanacetum coccineum; assembly: GCA_026074375.1. NCBI lineage: Eukaryota > Viridiplantae > Streptophyta > Magnoliopsida > Asterales > Asteraceae > Tanacetum > Tanacetum coccineum. The sequence continues at coordinate 52,348 of BQNB010000910.1, read as the reverse complement.
TTTAAAGACAACTATTAAATATGCCATAATAAGCAATAAAAAAGAAAGGTAAAAAGCAAAAAGAATAAGCACTTTAATAAGCTAATAAGGCATAATGTAGAAATAATGGCTTTTTAAGGCTAGTTTTCACTTTAAGCTTAAAACAAAAGATACAATCAATACAAAAACACAAAATAATTCATAAACAAGTAAGAAAAGCAAGAAATAAGACTTGAATAAGCCACTATAAGCCTGAGACTACTGTAGCAATAAGCAAAGAAAATTTGATTTATGTAGGGGTACCTTAAATTTCCTTGCTCAAAACAGGAGTGATAGATTCCTAAATAAGCTCTAAGACCTACCCAAGCTTATAAGTAAAGCTAGGACTAAGAAGAAACCAATAAGCCTTCCATGTTTGCTCATTCATCCATTAGCTTATCAAACAGTAACTTTTTTTTTCCTTTTAAATTTTTCTTAAATTCTTGTATCAAAGTTTAAAACAAATTATAATGTAGCTTGTATGAGCTTTAAAAGACTTAAGATAACTTAAGAACTTGGAAAAAATTAAAACATAAAACTGAATTTTCATTAATCTTAAAAAAATACATATTTAGTTACATTAAAAGTTAAACTTCAAACTTCTTAAACTAGAACTAAAAACTACTTTCTGAAAAACTAACTAACTCCTTGCCTTAAGGGCTTACAAAAGCTTTTATAGAAAACGAGCTAGGGTTCTTTTTCTTGGCCTCTTCTCTTTGTGTTTCATTGTAGAGACAAATGCCCATGTGTGTTTGTTGAGTGTGTAGAAACACAAATCAATCTGAAACCCTTACATTTTTTTGCTTGACCACTCAAAAAAATATCAACCATTGTCGAATGAGGATGTACTTCTTTCCATTAACACTTGCGACACGCATTGGTCCACAAAGATCCATGTGCAAAAGATAGAGTTTTTCTTGGTTGGTGTCTTCAGATTTAGGTTTGTGGGGTTTCTTCTTGCTTTTGCCCATTGCACAAGCAGAACACAGATGGTCCTTTTCAAATTTTAGCTTAGGGAGACCTCGAACAAGACCGTGTCTAGCTAAATGGTTGATTGCACCAAAGTTCAGATGAGACAGACGTCGGTGCCATAGCCAGGACTTAGTCTTTGAGGCCTTTGACAAGAGACATATAGGAGAGGACGCCATCATATCTCCAAGAGACAGAGTATACAGATTGTTGCCTCGAGATCCAGTCAATAGATCAACACCTTCTAGATTACGAATGAAGCAGGTGTGTTGACGAAAAGCAACTTCAAGGTTCGAATCACAAAATTGCCCAACGGAGAATAAGTTGTGTCCAAGTCCTTCCACGTAGTAAACCCTTGATATCATAACATTCCCAATCTGATAATCACCATATCCCAATATCTTTGCCACGTGATCATTTCCGAATTTGACTGTACCCAAAAACTTATTAACGAAATTGGTGAGCTGAGAGCGATCTCCGGTCATATGCTTGGAGCAGCCGGAGTCCAAATACCAGAGAACAATTTGGACGACCTGCATTCATCAAGAGAGGAAGATGGAACATCGAAAACTATGGATCCCCAAGATTTACTGGGTTCCTTTTTGTTAGCAGATACAGATTTAAGAACCTTAGATTTGCTAATAGGAACATTAGTTTTAGATTTCCTAGGTTTCCTTGAGTAAACCAATGTTACAACAGGTTTAGGTGTTTCATTTTCTAGAGCAGTTAGTTTCCTAAGGGGTACTTCAGTAGTTGTGGTAATCCTAGTTAAAGGGCACACATTTCCTACTATAGTGAAGGTTCGACCAGTAGGTCTCCAGATGTATCCAATATTTGAAAACACCTTTCCTGTTGGTTTCCAAACTTTTCTCTTTGAACTTTTGTTAACAGATTTAGATTTTTTACGAGCATTCACATTATTGATAAAATCAAGAACACACAAATCATGATTATCAGAAAGCATGCAACCATTACACTTAACACATTTAAGTTCAAAATTCGCATTAAGCTTGGAATGCTGCACATGAGCAGTTCCTTTAGGTTGAACAACACAATCTTTATTTTTCAAACTAGATTTAACTTTCCTAGGGTGGGCTTCTACTTTATTCTTCTGAGTACTACTTGGTGTTTGCCGAATCTTATCTTTCTTTGTATTGCCTGAAGGCTGTGATCTGCTAGCACTAGTAGACGGTTTTACTCCTGTAGAAGACAACATAGGTTTGTTAGAAACTAGGTTTGATGTAGAGGTTGTTTTTATGATTGTGTTTCCTGAGGATGTGACGGGCTTAGTGAATCTAATGCTTTTGTCCTTGTTCTTTGGGGTCACAGCCACTAATTTTACATCAGCATTGTTGATACTAGGGTAAGTTTTACTGATGTTTGTAAGCAACTCCTGAACTAGTTTAGCATACCTACAGGCAGATTATAGGGATTGATCTAGTGGATATTTTGATTTAACATGTTCGACTAGATCCTTAAGAACGGTAGCTTCTTCCTAAGTGTGCTTAATATAGGCAGAGTGAGCTGTCTATTTATTCAACAATTTAGGGGTTATTGGTTCCACATCAATCTTAAGCATTTCTGGATCACTAGGGTGTTTTGTAACGTCATTATCAACTAGAGCTTTTCCTTTAAGTTTCCTTAAATCATTCTTGAGAGCTGTAATTACCAAAACTTTTTCCTGAAGACTAGCATTTAAATCAGATATTTCCAAAGACTTTAGATTGACTTGATTAATTAAATCATCACATAGTTCTTTTGATCGAATACGTTCTGGTTTAATTAAGTCATAAAGTTGCTTATAGGTCTGTTTCAAATGCTTATTCTCAGCAATAAGCTTTGTCACCCTATGATCCAATTCAATATTTATAGTTTCAATCTCTTCTAAGTCCTTTTTAATCATATCCCCATTTTGTTTTCCACTTAGAGATTTAATTCTATCTTTCAACTTCTTTATGACTGTGTCCTTTTCTTGAGACTGAGCTTTCAATTCATTTAATTCAAACAATTGATCAAAACTTGGAGCACTTTGATTTGAAACATAAATATCCCTTTGAAAAATTTCCTGATTATGTTGAGTATCAACTTCTAAAGAGATGCAATGTTTTTCAAGAGTGGTAAAACTTTTTAACAGTTTATAGTAAATCTCTTTTTCAACGAAATCCTTCTTATTGAGAATCTCAGTCTTAAGTTTGAGACATTTTTCACATTCATGCACATTCACAGAAGAAATATTCACAAACGAATTCACAATTATGTTCACAATATATTTGCTCAACACTTGTTCCAAGAGTCCTTCATTTTAAATTCAAAACTTGATTCATTTTAACTTCAAATGTTTTGGACTCTAAACGATGTTGTTCCACAGCCTGTTCCATTTAATGAAAGACATTTTGGACTTTCATGAAGAGTTATCAAGTCAAGTATGACCGAAAGTATTAATATAAGTCCTACATTAGCTTATTTACAAATGGAATTATTTCATCCCTAAAACAAGCTTTTGTATGTTCGAACCCCCACGAGCCCTCAGTGATAGCTGTGGGTGTGGTTCTTTCTTTGACAACCACGTCAAAACCAGCAAGATGGTATTTAAGTTTCTTCAAACTCGTATTAACCATGCTGACTTTAGGAAGTTCTTTTGGAACCTCAACTTTGGTGGGTCTACTAGAAAGAGTGGGTTCTGGAGAATTCACAGAATTCTAAGACCAAAAGGCTTGTTCAGCAGATAATTCAGTTTGTGGAACAAATCATTTTTCAAAATCTTAAGAAAGTTGATTAAGGACAGCATAATCGACTGGTGTAGTATTAACTTTCTTTTCTAACATCATAGGAACGTTTGTTTTAATAAAGCATTTTTGGAACGACTCTCTTTAAGCAATGAATCTATGGTCTTTTTTCCAGAGTCATTAAATCATAAATTGCACTCGTATACATGATTTACATGTACCATCATAAAGCTTTGGTTCCAACTGCTGAGCTTTCTTTAGATAGAAAGGATTTTGAAAACCTAGAGCTTGTTTGGTGGTATGATCATAGAAAAACTAAGGTTTCGTCAACATGTGAACAGTTTGTGCAGATTGATCTCTTTTAAAAACAATATTATCTAACTGTTTGATTCTCTTTTCTAAGGCAATCTCTCTATCTATGTTCCTAGATTCTTCTTTCTTAAAATCATTTTTGAGAAGAATAACTGTTTGCATTAAAGATTCCTTTTCTTTTAAATGTTTAGAAAGAGTTTGTTTAAAAGACATCATCTCTACAGACTGTGCTCAAGAAATCTGAAATGTTATCTGTTACTCCTTAAATCAACATTTTGTCCTTCTTTCAAAACTTTAACTTGTTCCTTATATCTTTCAAGCTCAGCAGTTAAAGTATCATTGACACTTTTATTGTCTAGATTTATCTTGGTATAATTAACTACTTGGGTTTTCAGTTGTTCAATCACAGATAATATCAGTGCATCTTGTTGTGCAGAAGAGTTAGAATTCTAAATAGCTGCCTGTTGTGATTCAATCACATACTGAGAATAAGGAATGATATTGCTATCACTGGTTATTTCAGTCTCTGAATGGTTCACAACATTCGACTGTTCAGAAGACGGCATCACCTTCACAGCTTGATTAAGCATATTATTATTTACATTATCATGATTGTATACCTCAGCGAGAGCATCTAAACCATAATGAGATAAATTTGCCATGAGAGCAACTTTGGCAGTGTTAAGTTCATCACAATCAGAGTCATATGCATCCAAATCATCAGCTTGATAAGAAGCATTATGACTAATGACAGTTTATGTGACTTGACCATTAGGAATATCTGGATCTACCAAAAATGCTAGTTCCTCCTCATTTAAAATTTGACCATGTGCTTGCTTTACAACAACACTTTCTCCTAAAACGACGAATAAATCCCTTTCCTCTTAGGTTTGAGTGCAATGTTTAGACATGATGTTGGTATTTATGCTTCACTAACAAGTACCGACAGAACAAATAGTTAGTACTATAGTTATAGTTCTCACTGACAGTAACAAAGTTGTTTAATACTCTATCAGTTAAAGTTATTACCGCTAGTAGAAAATGTTTTAGTACCGGTTTTAAGCGATATGAAATGAGAGTAATTTAGGAAAAGAAATGGAAGCGGCTTTTGTAAAGCCTGTTAGTGGTTTTATCTCCTTAAGTCTATTAAAAGGATCCCTCTTGCATAGTATAGACACATGAGCTCAGATTATCTCATACATAATCAATATCTCAATATTTAGTAATTTTGTAACACTCAAAGCAGATTAATAGAAATATTATTTTAGTTTGTTCATTGTTTTTCTTAGTACTATGTGTAAGATTCCGCATAAACACATAGTATCATAATAATTCTATCTACATAGTCAAACTGTAGTTATACATCTGCCTATCATCCTTAAATAGGCAGTTAAGATCTATTCAACAAGGACTCACAATGTGGTATCTGAGAGCCTGTGAGAAACTCTGAATAAGAAGAACAATCAAATCCAGTTATAAACCTTCATCCCTTCAAAACTAAACATGCATGTAACACAAGATGAATTCCACCCACCGACCATCCTCCACCATCATCATCACAAACACCAACTCAACAAACTCCTCATACAGTATCAACCATCAAGCTGCCTATTCTCAAAAAGGGAGAATATGAATATGGGCTATGAAAATGGAGCACTTATCTTGGCCCCATACAGACTATCTAATCAGGGAGTTTATACAAATGGGAATGGTCATGTATCAATACACAACAAGATACATCAGACAAATTAAGGTTTTGCCTCCCAGAACTGCAGAAGAGATTGTAGCCAGAGAAAGAGAGAGAAAAGCAAGGACCACCTTGCTTATGGCCCTACCAGAAGATCATCTTGCTAAGTTCCATAAGATGACTGATGCAAAAGAGATGTGGGATGCCATCAAATCTAGATTTGGTGGAAATAACGAAATACCAAGAAGATGCAAAAAGTATATCTTGAAGCAACAGTTTAAAGGCTTCTCTGTATCTAACACAAAGGGCTTCACAAAGCTATGACATGATTCCTAAGTCTCTGAGTCCAGTTAGAGATAGCCATTGAAGCATGTGTATCTACTGAGGATGCAAATCAAAGTTCCTAAATCACTAACTTCTGCCTGGTTATAAGTTTCCTTAATTATGAGGACCAAACCAGGAGTGGACAGTCTTAGTTTTGATGATCTGTATAATAATCTAAGAGTCTTTGAGAGTGATATAAAAGGCTCTACTGCATCATCTTCTAGCCGGAAAAATGTAGCATTTGTCTTTGAGAACACCAGCAGTACTAATGATGTTAGTACCGCTTATTGTGTTCCCAATCCTTCTGGTCAAAACTCAAAGTATGAACAAATTTCATCATACTCATTACTTGCTAATCAATCAAGTTGCCCTCAACTGGATCATGGGGACTTGGAACAGATTGATGAATATGACCTTGAAGAAATGGACTTGAAGTGGCAAGTGGCCATGGATTCACAAGATAAGTAAAAGTTTTACAAGAAGACTATAGAAAACTACAATTGATGTAAAAGAACCAGTTGGCTTGATAAAACCAAAGTTTGAAAGCTACAATGCCACAAGACAGGGCATTTTGCTAGAGAGTGCAGAATAAGGAAATCAAGCAACAGGAGAGGAAGCATGGAAATCCAGAACCAAAGGGATGGTGAGCATAACTGGACAGAGAGGAGAATTCTAAAGCATTGGTGACAATTGATGGATGAAGGTGTAGATTGGACAAATCATTCAAATATGAAGATTTATGCTTTGATGGCTTGCAACAGCTCAGAATCAGACACAGAGGTAACTTCCTGTTTAAATAAGTGTAAAGAGTCTTATGCTAACATTAAAAAACTGTATGATGCTCATAGAGAACAACTTAGTGATGCAAGCATAGAAATAAAGGCATATTTCAAGGTCTTAAGAAATTGAAGCACAGTTAGTTGCGTCATTCACCTATGACAACATTGGTATGAACAAAAGATAAAAATTTATGAAGATAGATTTAGATGATAAAACAGATGTTCTCACATAAACATATAAGACATTGCTAGGCAGAAGCGTCAAAAGAAAAAGAAGATTTAAAGGCAAAAGTAGAAAAATGTCATAATTCCTATCTAAGAATCCTTATAAACTGCTAAATACCCAAAATGAGTGCTACATGATAAGTTTGGTGTCTTGGTTATGGGGATCACAGATATGCAATAGTATTTTGAGCTATGAAAATGAAGTATTGCAAAGTGTTTTTATGAATAAAGAGAGTGAGTTAGAAAAACAACCTTTGTATGATAGGTTTGTTACAGTAGATGGAATGCATGTTGTGCCCCCACCCATGACAGGGAATTATATACCCTCTGGACCTGACATTAAAGTAGATTACTCACAAATTTAACTTTATGGGTCCAAAAACATACTCAACCTAGTGAATCAGAATCCCAAACTAAGTGAATTTGATACCTTTAGAATCTAACATTAGTACAGAACCCTCTGAATTAGTGTCTGAACCAGTTGTCAATGAATCTAATGTAGATTGTCAACCTAAGGTCTGGTCTGATGCTCCTATCATTGAGGAGTATGAATCAGATAGTGAAGATGAGTATGTGTCTATACCAATAAAAGAAAAAGAAACACCTAGTTTTGCTAACCAGCAAGTAAAAACTCCTAGGGAAACTGTTAAGAATCAGTTCACACATAGTCAAAAACCTAAAGTTGACAAGAAAGAGTTGGGGTATGGGTTTACTGTAAGAGCATGTTTTGTATGTGGTAGTCTTAATCATTTAATCAGAGATTGTGATTTCCATGAGAAGAGGATGGCAAGAAAAGCTGAGTTAAACAATGGGTGGAACAATGTGCAAAGAGTGAATAAACAAAACCAATTTGTTCCTTCAGCAGTACTAACTAGAACTGGTAAAATTCCAGTTAGTACTGCTAGAGCTAGCAGTACTAAAAATTTTAGTACTGCTAGGCAAAGTTTTAACAGACAGACAGTACTAACTAGTACTGCCATGAAAGTTAATACTAGTAAGCCCATTGTGAATAGAGTTAGACCAGCAAACATTTTTCACAAACCTCATTCACCATCTTCAAGGCCATTTCAAAAAGACAAAACATACATAGAACAATTTTTCAAAACAAAAAGTTAATACTAGCTAGTAAATCAGTTCGTACTGTTGGGGGAAAAGGGAAACTGTTGTTAAGCCCATACAGTTGTAAATTGGAGACCACAAAGATACAAATGGCAACAATGTCTCAAATACTATGGTGGAATCCAGTCTTCAGAAATTGTTACACGTTTCAAAGATCCACTAGGCAGACTCAAGCCCAAACAGGCTTGGGTCCCCTAAAAGAGAAACTAATCTCATCATTGATGTGCAGGATTTCCACATAGATCTTTAAAGAATAAAGAATTGTTGATAGTATGGATGTTCCAGGCACATGACAGGAACAAGGCCTACCTTGCTCTGAATTTCAAAAGACTTTAAAAGGTGGGGGTGGCTGATTGCGGGTTCTTAAACACCATGATAAATAAAATATATAATAAAATATAAAAATATTATATACAGTCTAAAATCACAAGATCAATGATACCGAGAATTAGAATAAAGAATGTTCCCCATGGGTCGTTATCACCCAACGAAGGCTGACGTGAGAATCGATACAGTCGAAGATTTGAGTTTGAATGAAGGAATTGATTTGGGAGAGTGAAAAAGTCAAATTAAACAATAACGAATAAAAACGTTTAAGAAAAACCTAAAAATTATGAATTTAAGCAAAAAAAACGAGAGCACGAATCCCGAACAAAGGGGGAAAAACCTAAAATCTTTAAAAATAACCCTACGAAGAAATTTTCACTTCTAAACTACTCTACGGGACAAATAACGAAGAATGAAAAAGACTAGACCGAAAACGGAGTTCGTTTGACCCAAAAACGAGTCAAAACAAAATACGTACCCGGAACCCGTTCTTTAAAAGATGAAAAGTTGTAAAAATGACTTTACGAAAAGTTTTAAAATTTTCCTACAAACTATATGACAAAATAAAATTTTCTAAAAAAGAAAAATATTTTTTTGATAATTTTTGTATTTATTATGAATTTTTAAAAGTTTAAACTAGATTAAATTATAAAAAATAGTAAAAGTCTACGAAAAATTCTGAAAATTTTATACAAAATGCTTAAACCTATAACAGTCCTACGAAAAATAAGAAACAAAAATAAGCTCAACAAATAAGCCCGAAAATAAGCTTAAACAGCTTTATAAGCTATATGGGGCAAAATGTGTATATATACACAAGCCCTTGAGTCTTTAACGAAAAAGACCCAAGGGCGCAGCGGTGAGGGTGTTGGTATAAAAGGGGTTTGTATCGCTTGGTCCCGGGTTCGAGTCTTGCTCACCCGGGCCAAGTGTCTTTCCCCTTTTATTTTTTTTTCGAAAACTCTAGGGTAGAAAGTGTAAGAAAGGAAAGTAAAGGGTAGGCGGGTAAACCTTTGAAAATTTACACTCCAGTGTAAACGATTACCCCTAAACTATCAAAGATATACAAAACAGACCCTACGACCTAGCTTATTTTGGCTTATTGAAAAATTAAGATTTAGCAAAAACTTAAAACTACAAACTTAAAAAGGGAGCTGTACTAAACAACTTAACAAAGGGACTTTTCTACTTTTGCAACTCAATAAGCTAAAAAAACAAGCCTATTGAACGTTCACTAGAAACTAGGACATTCCACTTTTTCACATTTTGGCTTATTCCCAGCTTATTACTAGATGAAAATGGAAAAGAAAAGAAGCTAAATGTAGATTAAGATGTGTTCAAAAGATATCTAAACAAAAATTAGCTACTTGTTAACAAGTTTTACAAGAAAAATGGCCTTAAAAAGTGCAAGTTTTAGCTTAAAACTGAGATAAGCTATTCTTAATAAGCTAAACAGCTTATTACTAAACCTTAACAGCTGAAACTTTGAAAATAAGCTAACCTATGTTTATTTAGCTAACCTAATAAAAGTTTATAACTTTTTAACAACTAGAAAGAGAATCACGATACCCAAGAAATTAAGCTACAAATCTACAAAGCTGCTATACTACTTTTGAAATAGAATTTAAGCTACTATAAAAGCTTGAAAATGAAACTTAAGATACTATTTATGCTAAGCTAGTGGAGTAAATTTAAAATGCTTAAAACTAGATTCTAATTTCTACTTAAGCATGCTAGAAAGCCACTAGAAAATGACTGAGCAACAACAGTTAATACTGTTGTTGCTGGTGCAATTGACCAAAAAGGTAAAAGCAGGCTAAGTTTCTTAACCTAAAGCTTCATAAACTCACTTCACTAAATGTATCTAAGTATGCATTATCATATTTGAAACCTAGGATGCTTTGAACAATTGAACACTCAAACTACTTAATCAAGAAAACTGCCCTGGTGCTAAGCTTGACTTTTTAAGCTCAAAAATCTTGAATTCTTCTTACTAATTTTTAAAACCTGTTCTAAACCTGGTAAAATGACTACACTCAACTAAGCAAAGAGTTTTAACAAAGTTAAGTTGACTTTTGGAGTCAAAGAAAACTTAAACCAAACACTCCTTTATAGTGACTGTCTAAACTAGAGAGAACTTAAAATCTATTTAAAAGCTAAAACAGCTTAAACTTTTTATCCTACATCACTCTAATTTTAAACCTACTTAACTGTTTTAAGCTATAAAAACCTAAAGCTATATTTGGAAATTGAATCTACTATTCTTCACTAGCTTAAATTATTACTATACAGAATTTGAGATAAAGTGATTTTGCACAAATTTCGTTTAATGAAAAACTCTAAACAGCTTAATAACAAACCTAAACAAGTGTAATTGAAGAGAATTAACAAAATTTTGAATAGAAATAAGCAAATGTAAAAGCTCAAATTAAGCTAAAATGAAACTTAGGAAATGTAACCTGAGAATTTTTGGAGTCTCAGCACTTAAGCCACTCTTGAAGAGTGAGTGGCTTAGAAAACAAACACCTAAGTGGCACCTTGCCTCTAAACCTTGATTATTAAAGCTCAATAAGCTATTAAGTGCTTATTCCTCCATATAACTTCCAAAACTTGATCAAATGAACTCAAGTGGTCATGATTGATGTAAAATGATAAGAATGAGTAGATGAATGATTAAAAACAGAATTTAAACTAAATTTGAGCTTGTGAACAGTAATAAGCTCAAATGAGCTTATTAAGAGCTTATTGAGTAAATTCGACTTAAAATTGAAATCAAAGTACAAGTAAACTTTGAAAATGAATGTTATTACTAAACTGAGTGAAGTACAAGCTGAAAGAACAAGAGTACAAGTGCTGAAAACGTATTGCTAAAAATTTGAAAGAAAATGCTTAATAATGAAAATACAAAACTGAAAATTAAAAACAAAAACAACTCCTTTTAAAACTTCTGTCTTCTTCCTCTTTTATACTAAGACCTTGTGTTAGTTGTGTGAGAGGGGGAAAGCAAACAAATCCTAGCCCTTCAATTTTATCAATCTTAGCCGTTGGATTAGGCTTGGGGGATTGTGGGATTGCCAAATGGGATTAGGGTTTAAGTGGAGGAGGGGGGAGAGGTTTGACCATGGGGTTTTTGAGGTGCAGGGTAAAAGTGGGTTTGTAAACCCGTGATTTGGGTTGTGTTCAAAAAAGGCGGGAAAAGGTGTTGGGGTTATAACAGAGTGTAAGTTTGTGGAAATGGCGAAATGCCCTCATGGTTTTTATGAGGCTTTGCGCCCATGTCCCTGTGGTTTAAAACTTTTGGGGACTTGGCAAAACAAGTCCCCAAGAGTGTTAAGTCTAGTTGCAAGGCTCGTCCTTGTGTAATACAAGTTAGAGACTTTGGCAGTTTTAGCCCTTGTGGTATAACTTTGCCGAATTGGCAGTTTAAGCCCTTGTTTTCATTTTTCTCTTTTCTCTTATAAATATAAGTTTAGGGGTTTGGCAATTTCAACCCTTAAACTTATATTTCTTGATGTGTTGACTTTTTGGCTTCGGGGTTGGCTTGTTGACTTTGATTTTGCCCAGTTGACTTTTCTGTTTGACATTTTTGACTTGGTTGACTTTTCTGTTGACTTTTGACTTGATTGACGTTTCGCTTCGAATTTTGGCTTTGTCTTTCACAGTCTGTCCATTTCCAGTCCGTTTTGTCGTTGGCTTTGTTTTTCGTCCTTTTCTTAGTTATCCGTTCCTGCACAATACAATTAGCAAAACAAGCATATATTTGGCATTTTAAGTCCTTTGGTTATTTTAGCTCGATTTTAAAAGGCAAAAGTATGTTAATTAAGCACAATACCAAAATCCCCCATACTAAAGGTATGCCCGGTGTCCTTCAACAAGCAATGCTATTAAGTAAACAATTACAAGAACTAAGAATCTCAATCTTCCCTCTACTAGTAAACTTTTGAAAAGTAGCAAAGTGTTCGTCAAGGGAAACTAAAGAATCAAAAGCTTCGACAAGTCCCGTTTTCACCATTTTTTATTCATATACTAACTATCCCTAATATTTTTGGATTTTCTTTTTCTTTTCTCGACTACCTGTTTGACTTCTTTATTTTATCAACATTGTATCCTAGAATGAAGAAACGCCCATAGAAATAATCACGGATGCCTGACGGAATAAATTCATCGTCCCCGTTTTTTCACTAACGTCCAAACCAAGCAATAAACAAGATCATTTGTCAATATAAGTTCAAAATGCTAAGCACTCATAAGCTTTATGACTTGTGAACTATTACTCCCAATCATGAGTGTATGATTTAAATGTGTGTAACTTCATTTTCAACTCACCAAGATCAAACTATTTTCATAGTCGTATTCAAGATGAATCACGACACAAAAGCAACAACCTTTGTTAGGGACCTTGTAACTTGATTTTAAAGAACGAGATTTTAACTGTAGAACTTTTTGCAACATCTTCATCATTATAATCATAAGTTCTTAAGGCTAGGAATGCGTTGTTTATGTTTAACACCTACTTTGGGCTCGCTCCCTAGTAGGATTATCACAACCAACGACCGAATGTTCTTAGTTAGAAAACCCACTGCCCGTTGCTAGCAGTAGTGGGAAATCACACAACAACACCTTTTTCCTAATATGGCGAAGGATAATTGTCTTAGTTTGAACCCTCACCTAGACCTCGCTTCCTGGTGAGTATATCACAAACACAAAATAAACCAAATCCATCCCTAGAAGTAAAGATGTCTTAGTTTGAAACCCCCACCTCCCCGTGGTTAAGCGGAGTGGGATATCACACACATCTTTTTACTTGTTCCACAATAAATCAAATGTAGTGCCTTCATTGGCAAAATTTCAATAATTCATACAATTTTTGCATTCATAACTCATTTATGCTTTCATTATGGCATTTTATAACTTCGAATTAATAAGAACAGAAAAAAAATCTTCGCATTAAATGAATCAAGTTTACAAATTTGAAGCTTATTTAAAAAAAAAACATTGATTGACTTATTTTGAACGAGTTTGAGCACGTATGATTAAGGTGGATTTAGAAGACTAATGGGAGAAAAAGAAAACACAAGTTTATTCATTATAAGTTTTTAGTTTCGTCACATAAACTTATATTTATCTCTATCACTCTTGTTCTTTCTTCACCTTATTAAAATTCGAAGCCATCGAATTCCGTGAAAGCTTAAGCCTACCAGCTGTAAAGTGAGGAACTAAGCTAGGGCTCAACACGCCCGATCGAGTCAAAAATTATTCTCATTCTACCCATTAGGAAAGTCAAAACTGTGACAAAACACTTATTTTATTTTTGAATTTTTTTTTTTGCAAAAATTTGGTGGTAAAAACGGGATTACGTGATAACAACGACTGCAGGCAAAAATCAAATCGAAGATTCCCCCCCCCCCATACTAGAACTAAACATCGTCCTCGATGTTTCAAAGGGGTTTCCCAGTAAATCTAAGGCCGTTTATGAAGTGTGCCAAAAGATAAAACGTTAGTCGATTAGATTTGGATACTGGATTCCCAAAATGAAGCTGAGGATGTGAAACTCTTGTGGAATACTGCAAGCACGAGAGTCTTCACAATCCGGGAAATCCTGGACATACAACACAAAGCACACAAAACATGGACAAAACACGGGTAATGGAAAATGTAAGCCTTCACACACAAAACACTTATTAGCATAAAGAAAGAAGATAGACTGGATAAGCATGGGTTGCCACCCACGAAGCGCCTTGTTTTTGTTAACCGAGTCACAAGCTCGACTCGACCCCGAATTCATTGGTCCATGGGGAAGCAAGTGGAAGATACAATCATCATCAGACTTTCATTCAAGCGGTTTGGATAAACATTGAATTTCATGAAAGTTCCACTCCGATGAGATACATCCGGCATAAAAGAATGATAAATGGAAATGCCGGGGTCAAAAATGGTATCTTCATTCCCGGTGGAGAGAAGATATGGAGGGACAACTGGATACGTGAGAAATGGAAGAAAGATCCATACAATATAAGCGAAGAGAGGTTCACTTAAAAGTATGAAATCCGTATCCAGGGTGGGATGGGTGGGTAAAACATTAGGCACATGAACTCTTGGTTCTCTTGTTGGGAGCATTCTTACGAATCCCGAGGTCAATAGAAGTCAAATCTCCCGGATCGGGCTCAATCTTAAATTTGAAACATTCAAGTTCCGGGAGAGACATGATGTGAGTGAGTTCATCGGCGAACTCCTCATGATTAAAGTCACTCCTATCGGCAGGAGGAAACTGATCATTCGAAAGATCAAAGATAAACGAATCATATTGAGAAAAATCAACATGAGTAGTGGTACTGCCACTACTCCTCTCTTTAAAATGATCGTTATCAACGTAGAAAGCTTTATAATCAGGAAGAGATAACTCAGAATGAGTAGTGGGACTGCCACTACTAATCTCTTCTAGATTAAAGCGAAAAGTTTCAGATTCGGGAATAGAATTATCAAAGGTGTTAGTCTCCTCCAAGAAAAGATTAGGAAATGTGGAGGTAGACTTGGTCACAACATCGGAAGATGGAGTAGGATTATCTCTTAATGAATCGATCTTAGCAATAAGAAGATTGACATTCAACAATTTTTCACGAAGGATATCGTCTTTGATTGTTAAAAGAATATCATCATCAATCCTTTCAGCTTCCGGGTCAACAATCTCCACCACCTCTAAGCTGACGATCTCAACATCGGGAGGTGATGCATCGACATAATCGATATCCTCACCGTAGGGAGAATCGTCATCACTTGAAGAATTATCATCGTCAGAATTGACAACAACCTCAGAATGTTCATTGAGAGCATTAAGAGGGGTGGTATTTTCACAAAGAGGCACATCACACATTTTGTCGGGAATACCCTCGGACTCACTTGGGATTGGGACAAGGTCCTCAACACTAGACTTTATTACTTCGTCTGATTCCGTTGCTGGAATAGTGTCAAGATGCTCGTCCCCCATACTTAGAGAGTTATCGGGTTCCTCGATTGGTAAAACGGGTGTGATTGCAATGGTATTGTCTTCGTCATCATCGTAGCAAATGGGAATCTTCCAATATCGATCTTTAGCCGCTTGCTCTTCCGCAATTCGCTTTTCTTCTTCCTTCTTTTGTATAACTTGACCAACCAAATCACGTAAGGTTGTCATTTGTTCCATAAGCTTATTTTGAGAATTTAGAAGGTCATTTTGAGAATTGAAGATTGGATGATTGACGGTATATTGCGGGGGTTGAAATTGGTCAAAACCAAAAGAATTAGAATCATAGCAAGAATTTTGCTTATGATGATAGTCTTCATTCATTGGTTGACATTGGTAGGTTTCATGAGGGCCCCCGTTATTTTCACAACAAAGTCTTTGTTGTTGAAAACTTGGTAACGTTTGTGAGAACTCATCATAGTCTTGCGGTGTACAATAGTGACCATAACGAGCATCGTTCCCGCAAAACTCACACAAGATTGGTTCATAGTGTGTGGGGTGGTTGGAAAAATTTTGAGAATCGTTAGAAGAATACGGAGTTGAAAAATTGTTTGGTGTTCTATTTCCAATCGTACAATAAAAACAAACTCCATTGTATTCATTACAACCACATTTTTGGCATGTACCAAGAGGATATTGTTGTTGCAAACTTTGCAAGTTTTGTAAGGGCTCACCAATGGTTTGATTGTTGCAAAGTTCCGGATTAGAGATGATCGGAACTTTCAGAGGACAATTATAACCGTAATGAGCACCTTTCCCACAAGACTTACAAGTGCATCGTCGACAAAAGATTCCATCTAACGAATCACCGCACTCGTGACAACAATGGTCAATTTGTGGAGGACTTGGTGAGGAATTTTCACCGGGGTCCTGTTTGACAACGAATGGCTCTTGAGGTTTATTAACAACATTAGTATTGTTATTGGATGACTCGGAAGTGTCTTGGAAGTCTTGGAAAACTTCCTCCAATTTCTTTCGTATTGGAGCACATTGTCGACAATATAGACCTTCAACCGGGTTTCCACACTTGGGACAATTAGGGGGTTGTTGAGACAAGTCGGGTGTTTTATTAGAATCAATAACAAACTTGTCTACGAAACCCTTTTTAGAACAACCACATGATTTATTGTACCAAGCTCCACATGACGAACATTCTTTAATCGTGAAAACGGGATTCAAACGATAATCGAATGACGCCATAAGAATTAAACATAGAGGGTTAAGAAAAGAATTAAATGGATAAGAAGAAAAAGAAGATTATTTTTGGGTTTAAAATAATACATAAAGAAAAGAAATAAAAATATTTTTGGATTTGGATTTTTTTTTTGGTTTTAACAATTTATTCATAGTTTATTTTAACGGACAACGATATAGATAACTTAAACCAAAAAATCAACGTACTTTACGGTAGCTTTTAAAAAGAAAAACGTGCATGCGAGCGGAGGAGAAGGAAAGCACGGTGCTTTTAAGAACCTTTCTCCTTTAGGGTCGTAGTTCGTTGGAACGACCCGCCTTATACCCACTTTATAGCTTGTTTAACTTTTCAAGGTGAGCCGTACCTCGTAAGTGACACAAATGGTAAGTTTTTTATCTTTGGTTTGGGAACTTATTATGATAATACCTCAATTGAAGGTATTATTTTTATTGGTGTTCTTTTACCAAATTAATTTTTATTGATAATTAAGGACAATGTTTTTATATTTTTAATTTTTTAATTTTTTTGGTACTTTCAATACTTTAGAAAAAGTATTGTTGGTATTTTTAATTACTTGATATTCACAAAAATTAGAAAATAAAATATTTTTGGTTTTTTAGAAGAAAATATTCACAAATTCAAACGCTAATCTTCAAACGATCCGATAATGGTACTCACAGCTTCCCCGGCAGCGGCGCCATTTTGGTACTTACCTTTTTGTATATATATAAATATAAATATATATATAAATATAATACGTAAGGATAATATGATTCAATTGTAGTATACGTATTCCGAAAGATTTAAATCAATTACTTTTGTCCAAAGGTCGTTTCCCAGCGAAGCGTGAATTCAAAATCGAGAGTCGGATTGGAAACAATTATGTTTGAATGGGAAGGATTTGGATTTGATTTTTCTAGTTAAAATGCAAAAACGATTAAGAAAAACCTAAAAACGTAAGCTAAAATGATTAAACCTAAAAGGTAGATGAAAACGTAAAAAAAACGCGAACTAAAAACCTAAATTTTCAAATTTGAATCCTAAAATTAATTTTTTACTTTTAATAAGCTCTAAATCTCTGAAAAGTAAGGATTAAAAGGAAACAAGAAAGGAACACGAAAGAACGGATGTGTGTAAAAACAAAAAACATGAAGAAAACAAGAACGGGATTGAATCCCGTTCTTAAAAAAAATGAAATTTTGAAATATGAACCCTACGGATGCAAATTTATTTTTCCTAAGTCCTATTTGATAAAAGTAAATTAAAAAAAAAAATTATTTTTTTGATAATTTTCCTATTTACTATGAATTAAATAAGATTTTAATCTAATTAAATTATAAAAAAATATTATTTAAACGATTTATAAAAAATGCTCAAAAAATATAAAAAGAGTAGCTGACGTTATAGAGGGATCAATGAAAATATAATGACTAACCAGACTTATATAATAAGCTGTAAATATGAGCTAAAAAGACATGCTTAGAAAGCGTTATTTAGGCTAAAACGTGTTTTTGTAAATTGTATTGTGCAAACTTAAACTGTGAAAGCACCCAAGGGCAGATGGTATGTGAGGTTTATGTTAAAGGTTTAGTGGTAGATGTCAGGGGTTCGAGCCTTGCTCAACCCTCTGACATCCCTACATCGCCTTTTTATTGAATCTTTTTTGACAAAACTTTCCAAAAGCAAAGTTGTAAAGGGCTTAAAAATAAGCACTTTTAAAACTGGGAATTATTTTTGAAATAGTATACAATAATCACCATAAATAACAAAAGGGGCGATGTCAATTTATTTTTACTAAGCTATGAGAGTTCAAATGTTAAGCTAGAAAAAGGGAAAATAACCTGATACAAGTAATAAGCTATACCTAAGAAACTAATGAAAGCACAAATAAACTAAGACATTAAGCTAAGATCAGCTAGAAAACTAAAAAGACATCAAGACAGTGAGTAAATTTTTTTCGAAACTAAGACTAAAAGAGCTAACATAAGGACTATTTCGTAAAGTAATAAAGTAGTAAAAACCAAAGATAGAGCAAAACGAAATAAGCTCCTATAAACCCCCTTAACAAAGTGCAAAACAAAAATAAGCAATAAAAGTCAAACAGTTAAGCAAGAAATGTAAATAAGCTATTATGAGCACAAGCTGCATACAAACAGCCAAGAGACACTTTTTGAGCTTATATTTAAGCTAGCAAACCAAAAAGGTAAAGCTCAAATCCTAACAGCAGCTAAAGTCAAACCTACAGGCTTGAAGAGAAAGTCAAAAATAAAAGGGATTCTTAAAAAACAAATACGACACAGAAAAAGGACATAAACAAAAAGGCATCTAGGCATAGTACATGCTGAGTGAGAAAACACTACTATAAGACAAAGGTTGCTTTCATTTTTGGCTTATAGAACCCCTAAGCAATTGAAAAAGGGAAAAAAGCTACACAAAAAAGAAAAGCGTTGGGTCCTGGTTACTGCTAGATGAAGACAAAGTATGCACAAAATTAATGAGCCAATAAGCAGGACAAATAAGCAACAATAAACAGGCCAGACTACACTATATTAACCTAATATAACTAAATCCAAAATCCAAAGCCTAACTGCTATGGAATTTTTAAGCACACTTAAGCTATAGAGAATTAAAAACACGATAGGCAAAGGAAATCTAACAACCTAATAAGCTAAAGCAATCAAAGAAAATAAGTCACAATCGCCCAGGAAAAGAGCAGAGAGCAGAAATAAGCATATAAGCTCATAAAATGACCCTGTTTACAAACAGTTAATTAGGCCTACTTATGGCTTAAAAATGAGCCATCTATAGGGAACTTACGGCCTAAGGGCTTATACATTCTTAAAGCCTATTCAATAAGCTACAAATAACTGAAGAGAAAAAGGAATTTGAAATAAGCTAACCTATGAAAAAGGGATAAAGAAAAAGGCAATAATACTCAGCAGCTGCTGATTGTTGTATTCTTAACAGACAAAAGTGGCTTATGCAGCCTATAAAATAAGCTAGCCCAAGGACTTAAAAAGCTGAAGTAAGCTAAAACAGATGAAGGCTAAACTACAGACTATCTATGCTACTAATTTTAGGAGCTTAAACAAACACATACTAACCAAAATTTGATCCTAAAGTCCATCAAAAACTGACCCGTTGCTTGAAACCAACCTGTTTTGACCCATTTGCATAAAGACAATGAAACAGTTTAAGAATCTTTAATACCAGATTTTAGACTTGAAAATAGACCCATTTTGAACTTGAAAACATGCTCTTAAACCTTACAACTTAATCTACTAGCTAATGCATTCTTACAACTAACATTTACCACAGACTTGAAGGTTTAACCATGAAAACATTGAGAACTAGGTTATACTTAATTTTAGCTTAATGAAACTACTACTTAAGACTAATACGAGCTTACTAAAATGACCAAATGACCAAAAACAACTTTATACCATTTCTACCAATCTTGAACTCTCAAACCAAACACCCCTTAAAAGGGTTTTACACATTTTTATAACTTCAAAAACAGTTTTAAGCCAAAGTTTGCAAACAAAGTTGATGAATAAGTAAAATGCAAACATAAAGGAGCAATGTTGACAGGAAGTTAAGAACTCATAAGCTAAGTAAACAAATAAGCAGTTAAGAGATATCAAAGACTGTTTTTACTAAAAACTTAAAAATGGAAATTTTATTAATTAAAAAAGGATTACAAAGGCTTTTAGACAGAAATTTAAATACAAGAAAACATAACTTAAGAAATTAAAAATTAAAATTAAAATTACAACTAAAAAAACTCCTAGATGGTCTTCTTTCTTTTTATAAGCTGACAAGCTTCTTTGCACTGTGCTAGTTGTGTTTCTTTTGTGAGAGCTTCAAAGCTTCAATCATGGCCTTCAATCTTTCTTGGTCCCCAATCCAAATAATCATAACCCTTGATTTTTCCTTGACCAGTAGAATCACGATGGATTGCCAACATGGAATGGTATCATGTGACTGGGGTTATAGTGAAGATGAGGGTTAGGTTTTATCCCTTGTGTAATTCATGTTGCAGGGTAAAGGGAAGTGAAAGGTGAATTGGTTTGGCGGGAAAGTGGGTAGGGTTTATTTGGGGGTGCATGGGAAACTTTGGAGAAATGGCAAGAATACCCCCTGAAAGTATATTGTGGTATTGCAATATTGGTCCCTGTGGTGGAATGAATTTTTGATGGTTGGTAAGGTTAGCCCTCCAAAGTGTATGCCATTGTTGCAAAATCAGTCCTTTTGGGCATTAAGTGAAATGGGCCTAGTGTTTTAACTGTTTGGGCCGAGTTATATTCAAAAGGGTGTTGGGCTTTTGGGCTAAAAGGGGTTTTGTTTAAATAAGTGGGCTGACTCGGTCAATAGGTGGGTACGGGTGGGCCCACTTTTAACATTTTGGTTTTTTCAGGTTCGGTTTTCGATGCTCATTCCAACGTCATATCCCGGGGTTGACTTTGACTTCGTTTTGACTTCATAAAATACACAAACGTTGTCGAGTCGATCCGGTAATTTCCGTTTGAGCTCCGTTTTTAATCTTTTTGTACCATTGGCCTTAGTTTTTCACGCTCTTTTCAAATCCGTGCTCGGTTTTGTCCGGTTTGGCTTTAATTTTTGTCTTTTAGTGAATATCCGGTACCTGCACAATACAAACATAAAAACAAGCATATTTATGGCATTTTATGTGCGTTTTGGTCATTTAGGGTCGATTTATTAGGTAAAAGGTATGTGTAATTACACACATACCAAAACTCTGTCAAGGAGGTTCTTCCAAATTGAACCTACCTGATCATAGTTACAGTATTTATACTGTTAAACGGCCCTCATAGAACTAGATGTTAATGTAACCAAATCTCAACGAATGACAAAGCCATATTCGTCCATATATGTTGTTTATCACTAACAGTATAATGCAGGTACAAATGACGGTGTTGCAGCCTCACTCCAGCAGAGTCCGATTCATTACCACATGCTCATGCTCAAGCTGCAAATACATACTATAAGCATCAAGATTCAAGAATTAAGAAAGCTCAAGAATTAAAGACAAAGACTTCCGCAAACTCTGATATTAAAGATCCCTTTTTAGAAACCAAGCTTCGGGGGAAATTATTAGAGAGCTTTCAAGAAGATGCAAAGTATGAGCATGTTGGTCAAGACACAAGATCGCAAGATAGCAAAGACGATAAAGACAAACAAGGAAAAGATTTAAAGATCTCGGAATCAAAGACAAAGTCGAAAGACAATGACAGAGGCTAAAGATCAAAGATCACACAGCATGAAGGAACAAGCCTACAACAAAATAAAGACCAATACCAAGACTAAAGAACTCAACGACAAGTCAATCTCAAAGACCTCGCATCGAGGAAGATTGTTAGCCTCAAGTTAACAAGTCTAACATTAAATCTTAGAATCTATCAGAAACCAAGCTCAAGGGGAGATTGTTAGCCTCAAAATATTGAGTCAATCTAGGATTCTCGGTCTTTTATTAAGTACACGTTATAATAGGCTAGATAGGGTAAACGGGCTCGTAAGTTAATCTAATCTTGTACTAGTTTTGGGCTTAAGCCCAATGTAATCCCGAGCCCGACCCATTTGCAAACCACACAGCCTATGTAAGCCTTATAGAGGCCGACCCATATTATGGTATAAATACCTCTCTCCAAGTGTGGAGAGGGTGTTGGTTCTCATTTGTAATACACACACTTTTGTGAAATCAACCATCTCTTTCTCTTTCTAATTTTTCTTTAAAAGTTCTTCTCATCTCCTATCTTATTTTGGGTCCTAACACTTACATTTATGACGAAAGAATAATATATTATTATTTTAACAAGTGATTATTATTGGAAGTGAAGTGATTATTATTGGGTCCTAACACTTACATTTATGACGAAAGAATAATATATTATTATTTTAATAAATCGACTAAAAGACGAAAAAATTACATTTTTATAATTTTATAAATTATAAAACTTCTTCGAATTGTTTTGTATAATTAAAACGTGTCATTTATTATAACAAATACGATTAAACAAGGTAACTAAAGTTTACCGGATAGATTTACCGGAACATATTCATTTGCGTTTATTATCTAAGACTTGTTATTTTACTTGTCTATTTTCTTAAATAGTATCAGTATATATAATCTAAAGTGCATACTTAGCATATCTTATTCGTGTCTATAATGAGAGTGTTCAAAGAATGCACATTTGCATGTCTTTTATGAAAGAAATCCAATTAGGGTTATTTACCTCAATAGATCTTGTGGATGTTTCTTTGTATAAATAATGATGATTTACTATAGGTTAGTTACATGTATGTTGGACTTTTAAGCAAGAGTTTTACAAGAGGAAGATGTTTTAAATCTAATGCCATAGGGCGGATTTACCTAAACCGAAGATGAATCTAAAACGAATGATCCATCGATCCGTAGAGGTGCCAAATTTGGGCAAGGATCATTTTCCCACTATTTAGGAGATGGTGTTGAAATTAGGTTATTAGGAGAAGCTTTTATAAGTTACAAGGGTTCTTGGTTTGAGTTTTCAAAAATGACATCCAGGACCTGCTTATCAAGTTGGAGTACTTATGAGTGTCCCGATGGAAATTTATAAGTCGTCAATCCTACTTAGAGTGTCTTAAGTTTAGCATATATAATTTGACCATAGCTAATAACACAACATTTGAACACTTTATACTCAATGAAACATCTTCACCATAAGTGTGAATTGCAATTCGATGACTAATCTTGTTGTCTTGCAATCGACTTCATGATTTCATGTAATAATCGTCGATGGTTAAACATGTAGACACATAAAAATATTTATGGCCATTTGATTGATATTTTCATGATCTAGATAAATCCTAGTCTTGAATTCATGTTCATAGTCTAATTTTGTAATTAGATTGAATAATAAGATTGATTATCGTTTGAATAATAATCATCTTCATACTCGAAATCCTCTTACGATCACTTATTGAAAGAAAGCACGATAAAGGTTTGTGTAATATGTTCAGTTCTTCCTACTCCTAACCTTATATGGTTAAAGGGTTCTCATTTGGTGAAGAAGAAATATTATGCTCATTTGGTAAAGTAAGAGAAAGTTTTGATGAGAAGGTAATTTGAGTTTTGAGTTGTTCTTTTGAATTGTTTGAGCAAAGTTACATATGTTGTGCATTTGCTCATGTTTGGATTTTCGAAGATGATGAATTTACCAATTGCATTGTAAGGTAAATTACTTGGATATTTTGGACAAAACATTCAAGTCGTCGATCATACTTCATTGTGTATTTTATGCATATAGTTGCCAAATATTTGGAACACAACTACTGGACAAGTAGACTCAATATAACATCATTTACACAAGTGTGAGTTATGATCCGATGCATATTCTTATCGTCTTAGAAAAGGATGTCGTTATTTTTATATCAATCAAGTGTGATTGAGTATGTAGGTTTAAGATAATATCTCTTGTTACAATTTGATATAATCTTAAATATAGACAAATAAGAATCCGATTTGTTGTTCATACTCTAAAACTTGTCAAATAGATTCAATAATAATACCAATCATAATTTTAAATAATGAATTGATATGTATTCAAAATCTTTCTTGACCCTCACGAACACTCTTTTTAAAAGAAAACAAATAAAGATTTTCATAGTGTGTTTTGTTAATCTTAATACTAGTTGTAAGGTGAGATTGATGAATAATGACAAATTAACTTCTTACTTTAAGTTTGTCATATATCTTGCTTGTGTGAAAAACTATTTTTTGATATGTATAGTATGCATAGTTTTTGACATTTTATGAGTATATAAATGATTTTTCTAACCATTTTTATACAACATACATCTTTTGTAAAATACTATATGTTTATAAAAAGAATATAATTATGTGTGTGTTAGAACAATGTAAGCACAAACAAAGTTTAAAAATACATTTTTTACTTAATTACTAATGTATTAATACAATCTTTTTTTTGTTTAACCAACCCAAGGTCAAACAACGCACAATGATGAAAAGATTTAGACATCTTGTTTAGAAGAGAGTTAATGTGTTGGAAATATTTTAGTGACGGGTTTTAACATATGATCTAAGGACATTATTTTTTCAACACACCTTGACAAACTAATGACCTAGTCATTCTAATGGGTTTAATACACTCAAAATGATTTACAAGATGTGTATGTAACACTTGTAAATATAGCGATCTATGCCTATATGCAATGCACAAACAATTTTGCAACTTAAAGCAAGAAATCTAACGTAATTTCCTATTAGGCATAATCCGAAAACTAGTAACAAACAAATAGCATACATGGCACACGTGTTAAGATGTATAATTAGCTAAATTACAAATAATGATGATTAATTATTAATATCTATTAATAAAGTTAAAACACAAGTAAACACATATAATCATCTAGTATACACATAAGGATATTCGTCGTTGTTTCGATGTATACTTTTAAAAAAATTCTCCTCATTTAAAAAATTAATCAAGATCAATGTTTTGAAAAGATAAATATACCGTTTTTCAAAGATACATTGACTAGAAATGCTTGACTTGAAAGAAAGGGTAAACTACAAGTTTTTCGTTAAAATAAAACATAACGTTTTGACCATTATGTAGTATTTTGCATTTCTGACTGACTTAAGTTTGAAATAAGTCTTGGAAGGTCTTATAATAAAGTAGACCATTATCTTTAAAATGGCAGGTGACACGACTTCTACGGACTTACAATTGATTTTATAAGATTTTTCGAAGTTTGCCAAATTCTGACGAAACAAACAGACAACCCCAGAAAGGTAACGCCCCCCAGATATATTTGGGGTTCCGCCCGAAACATTTAAGGACCAGCACTAAGTGACCTCATAAAACACATTTTTTGTTCAAAATCATTTGGTGACTTAAATGTATAACATAGGACTTTAAAAAGTTGTTCCAGCACATAAATTTTGTATTTTAGACATCATTTCTACTCTTACGACTTAAACAAACATAAGTTAACACTTTCAAGTTATTTTGAGAAAATTTTCCTTCAAGCTAGTATACGAAGTATATTTAATGACAAAACTAGTACGAATCAACGAGACAAACACTTTTCCATATTAATCCCCTTCATGGTCAATTATGATACATGTTCTACAATAACTATACAGTACAACATATTCAATAACATAACCATAAAGACAACATCCATGACAAAAATATAAACACAACAATATAAACTACTAGTCACACAATTATCTATATCATGCATATATATAAAACGGTAAATGCAAATATAAGCGTAACGAGATAAGTAAAAGGAAATGCAAACCGGACACGATAATTATAGTGGCTCGATCACGAAGCTTCTCTTCGCCCTACTCCACTTCTCGAGTACCCAACTCGAGAGTTACTTCACTAGTCAACAAGCTCCCTTCTTGGCGAAGAAAACCATACAAGTTGCTTAGATTATTTTCCGACACTAAGCTAGATGTCGAGTTCTTCTTCGGGTACAACCAAACCCGTTATGTTTTATGACCCAACATAACAAACCTTGTGTTTTAAGGCCTAAACACATAAACTGCGCCGCTTACAATATTTTCCGACACTAAGCTAAATGTCGAGTCCTAATCTTAGCTAGAACCAATCTACCACCCATACCTGTATTTTGAGGACCAAAATACTAACTGACACACCATCAATACTTCCGGATTTATACACTATCCGGATCTACACAACTGCACAAGTATGAAAGATATAGACTCGATCTATATGTAACAAAAGTTACAAATGAGCTAAACTAGACTACATTACTTCGTATATTGATGATAACGAAAGTTCTTCTCTTGCACTTGAGGAAAGAAGGAAAGGATAGAAGACTGGATCACATTTAAACAAGATTAAAAAAGTTAAATAATCAAAGATTTAAAAAGATTTAGTGAGATCTAGAGATAGAAAGAACTAAAAGAAATTCGTGCAAAAGGGTTGTAAAAATAGCTGTAAGTGACCCACTATATATAGGAGCTGAAAACTGCCTGTTTGAAAGTAGCGGCTCCCAGATATATTAGGGGGCCGCCGGTATTTACAGAGGCCGCCCCGACAGGCGCTCTTATTTTTGTCTTTTTGTGGTGAAATAATTATCTGGTGAAGATCTAACTTGTTTTGGGGGGAAAGGACCAGATTTTGAATTTTAAAATAATTACCACATAAAACATTTCTTTATAATTCAAAAATAATTTGTCTAATTAATTTTTGAAAAAATTATTTTGTTACGTTTATAAAAATATAAAGTTTAAGACAAAAACTTATTTCTTTGACCATCCTACAAGTTTAATGCTTGTTTATACATACCTTATGTGAATTACGTCGGGTGTAAACCAATGTCCGTCTTGATGCATACTTGAGACGTCGAAAGATGTTGATGCATGTTTGCATTAATGATTTGTGTAAACGAGTAACTTGTGCACTTTACGTTACGTACTACAAGTCACATGTTTGTCATCACCAAAACATAAAGAGATTATATAGATTAAATATCGTAATATCTGCACTAACAGTTGGTATCATTGATATATGAATCAAATTCAAACACTATGATAGCATGGGTTTGCTATGTAGAAATCAAACACTATGATAGCATGAGATTGCTATGTTGGAAGTCTAAATCAAATGCATGCATTCTGTTTTCATATTGCACAATTGTCCACTACTTAAAACATTGACACAACAACTGGGTTTACTTCTAAACCTACGAGCTCACCAACTTTATGTTGACTTTTTCAAGTATCATTTTCAGGTGATGCATTTGCTCGTTGAACTCAATATAGTATGCCTTAGAGACCTAGGCTATTATGTGAGGGATCATCATTGAAGGATTGCACTGAGACTTTGTTTTTCATGTTCATGTTTTGAGATTATTCTATACTCATTCCATCCCCATGTTGGGACTTGGTTGTAATAAATTTGAAACTATGTGATAGGTTTATCGACTTTAATGACACAAGTTCATACTTGGCGTCGAAGATTGTCGTGACACTTTGGTAATGCATTTTAGATTTCTCTATTTTGTATCATGTGTTATGACGATTCATTTTCCGTCGCATCCCGTGTTTCTGCCGCCGTCGGGGTGTGGCATTTCTCTTTTGTGTTTTTGAAAGTATAACAAACTTACTCATTGAATTGAGTGTGTTCATTTGCAATTAAAAATCGATTGTTTCAATGTATGGGATTGTGGATTTTTGTTTCTTTATTAAATCGGTTCACGTTGCATCAGAGAAAATTAAGGTTTTTTTTTTTAAATTGAGGGTTTGTTGATTGACTTTTTTTAATGATCAGATGAAAGAAATCCAGGAAGGTATATGATTTTTTTTAAATGGTTGTGTTTAGTTTTGGTTTTCTTTTTCATATATTTGGTTTTAACCCTTAAAGTTATTGTGGATTTACCCCATCCTTTTAAAGATTTATTTTTTTCACACTTTTGACACATATTTTTTACTTACTTCTCCCTTAAAAACGAAATTATAGTTTTTTTGTGATGCTTTTCTTTTTGTCTTTTTGTGGTGAAATAATTATCTGGTGAAGATCTAACCTGTTTTGGGGGGAAAAGGACCAGATTTTGAATTTTAAAATAATTACTACATAAAACATTTCTTTATAATTTAAAAATAATTTGTCTAATTAATTTTTGAAAAAATAATTTTGTTACATTTATAAAAATATAAAGTTTAAGACAAAAACTTATTTATTTGATCATCCTACAAGTTTAATACTTGTTTGTACATACCTTATGTGATTTACGTCGGGTGTAAACCAATGTCCATTTTGATGCATACTTAAGACGTCGAAAGATGTTGATGCATGCATGCAATGATGATTTGTGTAAACGAGTAACTTGCGCACTTTACGTTACGCACTACAAGTCACATGTTTGTCATCACCAAAACATAAAAAGATCATATAGATTAAATATCGTAATATTTGCACTAACAGTTGGTATCATTGATATATGAATCAAATTCAAACACTATGATAGCATGGGTTTGCTATGTGGAAATCAAACACTATGATAGCATGAGATTGCTATGTTGGAAGTCTAAATCAAATGCATGCATTCTGTTTCCATATTGCACAATTGTCCACTACTTAAAACATTGGCACAACAACTGGGTTTACTTCTAAACCTACGAGCTCACCAACTTTATGTTGACCTTTTCGAGTATCATTTTCAGGTGATGCATTTGCTCGTTGAGCTCAAGATAGTATGCCTTAGAGACCTAGGCTATCCCGTGAGGGATCATCGTTGAAGGATTGCACTGAGACTTTGTTTTTCATGTTCATGTTTTGAGATTATTCTAGACTCATTCCATCCCCATGTTGGGACTTGGTTGTAATAAATTTGAAACTATGTGATAGGTTCATCGACTTTAATGACACAAGTTCATACTTGTCGTCGGAGATTATCGTGACACTTTGGTAATGCATTTTAGATTTCTCTATTTTGTATCATGTGTTATGACGATCCATTCTCCGTCGCATCCCATGTTTCTGCCGTTGTCGGGGTGTGACATTTCTCGTTTGTGTTGTTGGAAGTATAACAAACTTACTCATTGAATTGATTGTGTTCATTTGCAATTAAAAATTGACTGTTTCAATGTATGGGATTGTGGATTTTTGTTTCTTTATTAAATCGGTTCACATTGCATCAGAGAAAATTAAGGTTTTTTTTTAAATTGAGGGTTTGTTGATTGACTTTTTTTATGATCAAATGAAAGAAATCCAGGAAGGTATATGATTTTCTAAAAAAATTGGCTTTGTTTGGTTTTGGTTTACTTTTTCATATATTTGGTTTTAACCATTCAAGTTATTGTGGATTTACCCCATCCTTTTAAAGTTTTAATTTTTTCATACTTTTGACACATATAATTTTTTACTTGCTTCTTTAAAAATGAAATTATAGTTTTTTGTTAAATTAGGAAAATTTTAGGCTTTTTTATTAATTAATTTTACAAATAATAATAATAAATAACTAAAATCTTACTAAATAAAGTATGATTTGATTTTTTTGAAATATGAATACCCACTTGACGTTTTTCTTTACTAGATAAAAGATATATAAAAAATAATAATTTGGATACAAATGACATATTTAAACCTCTAAAAAGATATATATGCAATTATTGATTTAGGTTGAATATATATGCAACTATTAGCCTTTGTAAAGATGTATATATAAAATTCCCTCTAAAATATTTGCGATCCCACAACTACAACAAAAGAACAATCCCAAATAGGGATGAGCATGGGTACCGAAAAAACGGTACGGTACCGGTACCGGTTCTCTTTACTCGGTACGGTACCAGTACCTTGAAACTCACTTAAAAAAATGCGGTACCACTAAAAATGGTACGGTACCAAGACGGGAATTCCCGAGTTTGGTACCGGAATACATAGGTTGTTGCTTTAGTCTAACTGATGTACTAGATGCTTGTCTTATACATAAATGAGTGATTTGATCATTGTTGAACTGATTATAGAATCATGAATTTGAGTTTACTATTGGACGTAATAGAGTATGACACAATGTTTCAACTGCAAACAAACCACACGAGATTGATTGGATATTGTTTTAATGACTTTGTAATATGCATTCAGTATATACTTTATTTTGTATATAATTAGCTCAATAGCTATTCTAGCCCACTAGAACCTGTTGTTAAAATAAAAGATGACGAATTAGAGAAAGTATGAGGGACTCGTTTATGTGTGTATAGTGTAATGTGAATGACATGGCATCATTATTCATTAACTTATTAAACTTGTTGATGTTGATATACACAATTTCAGTACAAACGATAAAAAGTTTATACTGATCAAATATTGTTATGGAGTATATGGATGAACTAAAAGAGGATTTGCTTAAAGAAAGATTGAACTCGATAGCGAATTCACGGATTGAAAGAGTCGAGATTATTCTACACACTAAACGGTGCTCATTTTGGTTTGGTACCGGTTTACCCGGTACCGGAACCGGTACCGATATATTCATCGGTTCCGGTATCGGGATTACATATTTTGGTCGGGAAAAAACCGATACTCCATAAACGATGCCGGTACGGTACCAAAATGCTAATCCCTAATCCCAAACACTCCCGCACACGTCACTTCTAAACCCTAAACCTAAAAGTAACGGTGCCCTAAGTATCCTCCTTTATATATACACCCAGCCGCAATGCAGTTTTCACCACTTCAACACATTAACCATCACTAACCAATCGATTTCATAGATTAACAACCATCACATATTTACAATTTCAAAAGGTACCACTAATCCATTCACTTTCTTAATTTACATTTGTTTCAGTCAATTTTAAAGCTTTTCCGTTGCACTGTGTTTACACACCACATAAACTAATAAATAAGGTGTTGATTAATATCAAGTAATGTATAGCTTGTTTGAAAAAAAGCTAGTTGTTATTACGAATGGCTTTTTTGAATTACTTATTTAGTCCAAATGGTTTTTTTTCTTCAAAGAATATGATAACAAGATAAGGACTTTAAATAAGCGTTACCCTTTATAGTTTTTTAACCTTTTTAGTAAGTTTTGAACTTTATAGGTTTTCAGGGTTTTTGGATTGCTTATTTGGTTATTTAGGGGTGTTTGTTTCGGCTTATATGTGGGCTTATGAGCTTATTTGATTTCAGCTTATATAACATTAGCCCCAATTTTCCGGCTAATTTTGAGACTTGTGAGCTTATATAAGCTTATTACGATATGACAAATTTGTATTAGCCCACAAGTCTTAACATAAGCCAAAAAATTGGGAGGCTTAGCTTATATAAGCTGAAATCAAACAAGCTCATAAGCCCACACATAAGCCGAAACAAACACCCCCTTATTATTGAAATAAGCTGTTTTTGATAAGTAGTTTTAATTGCTTATTGCAAAAAAGCAATCTGAAATACTGTTTTAGCCTTTTGGAGTTGTATTTATTTGACACAAGGAATATCATGTTAACAGTTTTTTTTCTGTCTTTTGTTTACCAGAAAGGGGTAACAACTCGGATAAATTAGACTTGTTAAAAATGGCAGACGATGATAATCGCATGGAGATCATAGAGGAAGTATCCGATGCAAGTATTGTCATGCTCTATTTTTTCCATCTTTTAGTTTTTATGATAGCTTATTATATATCAACACAAAGGTACACCGTTTTCTGGAATTAGACTAATGGACATATTCAGACTCCAAATAATGACTTTTTATACATGCTGAAGTTTTTCTAATGTCTGTGTTGTGTGATCTTATTTTGGTTCTTTGAATGAGTGTATTAACTAATGTAATAATATGATGCAGCTTGGGGCTTTCGACTCTACAAAAAAGAAGAAGAAAAAGAAGGTTGTTATAAACTATCTTGCTGATGGTTCTGTTGACCAGTTGGCTGAGAAAACCGAGAGCTTAGCAGGTAATCAACTCAGCATCCATTTATGTTTAGCTGTTTTTATATCCTTCTTGATTCTAATAAAGGATACATTTCACTTGCAGTTACTGATGGCATGGAACCTACGTTTACTGGCTTAAAAAAGAAGAAAAAGAAGCAGGTTGGTACATTGGTTTTTCATAATGTGTTGAAAAATTTAGAATGGTAAAAACTGTGGGTTAAGTAAAGGGTCAAAGCAACCAACTGGGCTAGCTCAGTTGGCCACCAAGGATATCCTTGGGTATGTGAGTTCCCCACCAACCTAGAGGTTGTGGGTTCAAGCCTCGCTGGAGGCATGTGTGAAATAATTGTGAAAGAAACTGCCGTTCTAAAAAAAAAGTAAAGGGTCAAAGCGAAGTATGTGCCGAAATGGGTCTGGTTGTGCTAACCCACTTGCACTCTTTTTTATTAAGTTTAAAATTTTAAAGGCTATATATAATCTATAAAAAAATCATACTATTACGTTATTTATCTGAATATTAGAAAATTTTAGTATTACAATGTATTTTAAACACTTCAGCTGTTTGACTGTTCAATCTTTTGCAATCCTGGAATTTTTTAACTTTCAGCTCACTTGTGTTGTTAGAAACACAGTGCATTTCAAACCTGTTTTACTTATAAATGGGTTCAATATGTCACCTCAACTAGGTAATCCTATTAGGCCGTGCTAAGCACGGCCCATGATGATTTCATATTCGTTTTTCTATGGTTTGGGAAAACTCATAAATGCAATGGGTTAAATTTTCCCAGTCTTGTAGTATCTAAAGTAACCAGTGAGTGTTTGAATCCCTTCGCGAGCATCGATGTAGAATAACGTATATGTGTATTTAGCTTTTGGAAAGACATTTAAAAAAATAAAATAATAACTTAAGGATATGTGTAGTATTACAGTAATATTTTACAACTCAAACACTCTTTCCTGATATACGTTCATGATCTATCGACCATCCCTCACATATGTAGAATCATAAGCTTTTGTTTTTTTGTTTTACTACGTAATAATTTATTTAGTACACGCAACCACCCTCCATGGAGTCCACGCAATCAATCTACACCTTCCCTGCTTGTCTTTTACTCGAGTACTATTTTATTTGTTGTTACGGAGTATTATTACATCACTGGCCCCGAAACGCACAGCCAATAATCTTGCACAACAACAACATAATAATAGCACATGGCCAAGAATAGTTACAGGGAGTCAAATGTAGAAATATTCTTAATTATTTTATGACAAGTTTGAAAAAAATACAGTAATAATATATAGGAATAGGATTGATGGGAGCTCCCATTCCCTCACACTCTATTATATCGCATTCTACACTCATGCTTTTCACATAGCGAATAGACTTTATTTTTGTTCATTTTGTTAACTATCCTGGGCGATTGCTTATGTTACGCAGTTACACTCTTCAACCCCAAACACAAAAATGTATATCACTAACTCACTAAAAGCCTATAAGCACTTTATTGATGGCAACTTCATGACTGTCATATAGAAATTCCGAACCCAAACGTGATTAGAAAATGTCTTATCGTTTCGTGAACTGTTTCCCATATTTTTTTCATATTGTATTAAACACTTATGTAATTATATAGAAGTATGTCATGCAAAAGTGCTTATAGAAAAATATAAAGTCATAGTAGATGAATATAAAACCAATTTTCAACATCTACCAAATACCATTGTCGCTCTTTGTCATTTCTTTTAGCCTAGTATACAGTCTAGTCCCATTAACTTACACCAACTCTTATCACTAAATGAAGGGCACCATACTTTTTGTACAACACCACCATACTGCTATCAAGTCAAACTTCTTCACCTTTGTCTTTGCATGTCTTATCACATTTTCCAATTAATTTAGTACCAATACACTATTTCTTATTCTTCTTCATACATGTAATATTTTCTTTGTAATTCTCTCTAATGATCAGTTGCATAGTACGTAGTATTTTCTTTGTAGCTCAGTTGCATAGTATTTTCTTGACGCATTCTAGTTTGAGTGTTCACCTCTGATGAGTGAATACTCGAATGTGTATCTGAAATAATGGAAGATAGTATTTAATTTACTGTTAATTTGTATAACAAAATGCCTTTAAATATGTTATTAAACATGTAGTGATTAGTGAAATATGTAAAAGTTACAAATCTATATATAATATTAGCAATCGAAAAGTTTGTCAAAGAAGATTAACTTTGTTGACATAACTGGACTAATATGGGTTAATCAAAAGAACGTATTTCACAACAATCATTATACGAAATTCATTTTTTTACCTAGTTAAAAGAATAACAAAACCTCCTTATGAAAAGATCGAAGATTCATGTAGAGCTATTGTAATATACTATGTCTTGCTTAGATTTAAAGTTTACTATATATACTAACGACACCACCACCATGAACCGACACAAGCAAATATTATTTCAAATAAATTAACTCCAACACCAGGAACCAACAATCCGACACACAAAATAACCAAATCCTATAATAACAAAATATAATTACCTTTTCTTTTACTCAGTCTCACATCTGTAACAAAAGAAGAAGAAGAAAACACTTAACATACCAACACTCATAATATTCCCACCACCCAAAACACATGAATCTTATCATAATACGAAATTCACACATGCATTTAAATATTAAAGACAAATACACAAGGAGATTGAGAAAACACAAAAAAAGTAAAAAATTAATCATATCGTACGTCTTTTGCTTTCCGTAACAAATGAGCATTGCCATTATCTCCTATCAAGAAACATATCAAGAAACAAGTAAAAAAGATGCATCCACTGCACACCACCATCGCTTCAGATACCTTCTCAAATCGCGTTCATTATCATATAGAAAATACATGAAGAAAAGAAAGAAGGTGTTACCGTTGTCGGAAAAAGGTGTCACCGGAAAATGTAAATGTAAGTGAGGAGTGGATAGTTGAAGGTTTGTGAGAGAGAGAGAGAGAGAGAGAGAGAGAGAGTGAATGTAAATGTAAATGTGTGTGATTGTTGAGAGAGAGGCGTGCCTTGTTGAGTAATAAGTGAATCGAAATTTTTGGCAGTAACCAATTGGGATTCGTGTGATCTAGGAATAACCCTGACAATTTTTTTTTCAATATGACCTTTTGAATCGCGCTTGGGGGATAGCGATTTACATTTTCATACGTGCCACGGTTTTATTGGCTCGTGAGAATAATTAAAAAAAATTATGTAGATCGCGCCACAACCATAGCGATTTACATTTTTTGTATTTTTAAAAAATAAACTTTTGAAAATAAAAAAAAATAAAATGTGGATCGCGCGAGGTAGGACGCGATTTACATTTGATTATTTTGTTTTTATTTTTTTCCAAGTCTGGTGAGGTATAAATTTAGGGTTTAGGGTATAACATGTTTTATTTATTGAAATTCAAGATCTCGGGCATTTTTGTGTACGTATTTGGATACTCAAATGTTTTATTTAAAATTGTACAATTTCTGTTCCTTTTATTGATATCAGTCTTAGGTTGTATTTTCTGACATTCTTTCAGCTTCTCTGGGTCTAAAAAAACCGTAGTCTTCCCATATTCGTCGTGAGCATAATCCGAAGCGTTGCGTGAATAGGCGGAGAACAGTTATGAAGGCCACCGCCAGGGTCTTCGCGAAGGAACAAAAAAGACCGTCTTTGCCAACTTTATGGAGCTATGCAAATCGTATGTCAGCTTAACTTAATATCCACCAAATTTTTCTCTCTTTTGTTAGGTGTGGCAATTTTAACCAATTCTTTGCGAGTGAGTTGATTTCTTTTGTGTTTTCATCTTAGATGGGTCAAATTAAATAAATCAAGTAAAAACACCAAAGTTTATATATGATGCACAAAGTTCTGTTGCTGTTTTTTTTCTGAAAGTCTTATATAATTCTAAAATCTGTTTGTTGCGTCAATCAGCATGCACAGGCAGCCAGAGCATGTTATGACCTTCTTGATGGCAGAATTGGGTACTAGTGGGTCACTTGATGGCCAGCAAAGATTGGTAGTCAAAGGTAGATTTGCACCCAAAAACTTTGAAGGGATTTTGAGGAGATACATCAGTAAGTTTTAAACACTGTGTGAATAACTGTCGATCTTTATTTATTTGCATCCCCTATGAGTCCATACATCATTTGTGATAAGTTCATGTTTAACAGATGAGTATGTCAATCTGCATATGGTTGCAAGAGCCCCGGACACTATTCTGTTCAAAGCGGTGAGAATCCGTCATTTCTCTCTAGATGCGAAAAGGTAATGCCAGTATGTCGACCAAGTTACGTTTGGCTCTTTTACCGCTTTTTTCATCCATTACATATACTGATTTGACGCAATCCCTAAATCTAAAACTGGCCCAAATCTATCTGATATATGACATAAGCAATATATGATACACACCAACACATATTGTAATGCAGTTTTGTATATACAGTATATCATATAGCTACTGTTGTTTATTTTCTGTGTTTAGAATCCCATTTTTGTCACCTGGAGTTGCTCTTAGTTACAATCTAGGGGTAATTAGTGGCCTATGATGAATAACAATTTTGCCTACATTGTCTGATTTTCAGTGAATAGAAAACTATACAGTTCTGAGGCCTGTTTAAATATAATATACTAGCCAAGAGATTTTCGTGATAGTACACACAGAGAAATCATAGAAGACATGAAGACGGCAAATGTACCTAAGCATCACTTGTAGAATAATAAAATTTTTTGCGTACGTTGTCTAATTGGTTTAATTAAAGTGAAAACGACTTCTTAGGCTTTTATTAGTATTGCTACATTTGACCTTCAATATAATATAGTAGCAACGGCCTATGATGAATAAAACGTTTTGCCTACATTGTCTGATTGTATATTTGAAGAGAAAACAATAGACTTCTGAGGCCTTGTTGAATACAGATTTGGTCACATATATATACATACACATGCACATTCCCTACACATTATCTAGAAGTTAATGCCTGTGATGAATAAACATTTTGCCTACATTGTCTGATTATTAACAATGAAGAGAAAACCTGAGATTACTGAGGCATTGACTAATATATAAATTTGGGATTTTTTTCTGGAATTTTATAAATGTCTCCAATTCTGATTGTTAAATATGAAGAGGAAACTTGAGATTAAGCCAGAATTAAAACATTCCAAATATATTCAGCATATTCAAATGGACTATACTGAAAAATATATTCGTAATTGCCTATGATGATCAAATTGTCCTCCAATTCTGATCGTTAGCTATGAAGAGGAAACTAGACAATTTTGAGGCATTTTTGAATATGTTTATGTCCAAAGTTTTTGAAAGAATATATAATGTTTATTCTGTATTACAATGGCCTATGATGATTAAAAGTTTTGCCTCAAACTCTGATGTTTAACTTTGAAGAGGAAATTGCTCAAACTAGAGACTTCTGAGGCATTTTCAAATTTGTACATATCCAATTTTTTTTGGAATAAACACTTCAAAATCTATTCGTTATTGCCTATGATGCATAAAATTTGTCCTCCAATTCTGATCGTTAGCTATGAAGAGGAAACTAGACATTTCTGAGGCATTTTTGAATATGTACTGTGTCCAAGTTTTTAAAAGAAAATACCTAAAGTACTGTACTGTATAATCAAATCGCATTGGCCTAATGATGATTAAACAGTTTGCCTCAACTCTGATTTTAAGCTTGAGAGGAAACTGCTCAAACTAGAGATTTCTGAGGCATTTTCAAATTTGTACATATCCAATTTTTTTTTGGAATGAACACTTCAAAATCTATTCGTTATTGCCTATGATGCATAAAATTTGTCCTCCAATTCTGATGTGTTCGTTTGAAGAGGAGAGACTAGACATTTCCTGAGGCATTTTTGAATATGTAGTGAGTGTTTAGCTGTAGTCCCAAGTTTTTTGTATAGAGAAATACCTAGAAAGTACTGTAACTGTATATATCAAATCACATTGGCCTCTGATGATTACAATGTTGCCTCAAACACTGATGTTTAACTTTATGAGTGAAGCACCTGAGCTCAAGACTAAGATTTTCTGAGCTTTTTCAAATTTTTACATTTTTTATCCAATTTTTTTTTGGAATAAACAGATACACTAATACTTCACAATCTATTTACAATTGCCTATGATGCTTAAATATTGTCCTCCAATTCTGATGTTAGCTATGAAGAGGAAATTACAACGAGTTTCTGATGGCATTTCGAATATGTACTGTGTTCATGTCTTCAAAAAATGCCTAATTTACTATATTGTATAATCTAATCACATTGGCCTATGATGAATAAAAGTTTTGCCTCAAACTCTGATGTTTAACTTTGAAGAGTAAACTGGAAATTTCTGAGGCCTTTGTGTTAATTCTTTTGCTTTATTGGTAATTTTTTTTTTGTATTCTAGCAAGAGAGCTACATATTTTCCATTCCTTTTTGTATATGTACATGTATGCTTTTCTTTTTTTAATAGATTATAAAGGCCTAGAGATGACTGAAAGTGATTCGCCTACATTGGCGGATTATAAAACAATGCAGAAGAAAACCTGAAGATTTCTGAGGCTCGTGATCGAAACTTATGTTTTACGCAGTACTAATAGTGCTGTTGTTGCTGTAATTTGTTTGTATAAAATTTTTGTTCCGTATCGTAGTTGTGTAATTGCGTATTTTTTAAGAGCATTAGAGTTTGAACACAAAACACTGTGGATGACTATCAATTTGTTTGACTCGTGTCCATTAGAATGGTATATTTTCAGTTTACTCATTTTGACAAACTGACCCATTTGGGGAATGATACTGCTTCTACTTTACATGTATTATCTGTTTGACTCGTTCTTTTGAACGATATGTTTTCTGTTGACCCATTTTGACAAACCGACCCATTTATGAAATGATACTGCTTTCAACTTTACTTGTTTTCTGTTGGGCACAGCATTCTTAAAGTTATTTTGTGTATTTACTTGTAGTGTGGCTCTGGGCGGTCTGTTGCTCAAATCAAGGCCGGTTTTGTGGCTCGTGTTGGACGTAGAAAGGCTGGAACTTAGGCGTTGTAAGCAGAATTTGAGAGAGCCAGATAGATTGTCACATACTTTTTCTTTAATGGTTTGTTTTCTCGTGGTACTAAATGATCTTGAATCATTCCAGTATGTGCAGTTTTTATCTCTGATTTTCTTTTCCAATTCTTTGATATCTTAATTAAACCAGTTCTGGTACCTGTAGCAAAAGTAATGGTCTTGGTGTGCTATGGGTCTGTTTCAGCCTTGTCTAAATTCCTGTTCTAAATTTTTGCGTGCTTCGGTAACTCGAGCATGATCTCTTCGTTGTATAGCTTGGAGTGAGCAGAACTTCTCTCTTCTCAACTTCTCAGTGACATTTTTCTCTTCTCAACTTCTGAGTGATATTTCATTTTGAAGGCTTGAATTATCTAGCGTGCGAGTTTTGTTTGTGATACGATTTCTGATCAAAGTAAATAGTAAGTACTACAACTCATGCAAATGTATTCGAATAACATCTTTGTAAAGAGTATTTTCAACATGAGAGCTGGTTTTTTATGAACTTCACTGTCAGAAAATCAATTTTATGCCATTCGTTGATGTTTTAACTTTTAGTATGGCATCAATTGATATTGCAAGTGATTTTCAAACACGGTCTTTCCCTTCTCTTGTTAAAATTTCTTACACATAATTTGTAGTTACGTACCATCCCCATCCTTGAAGTTCAATATCTATTCACATTCCTGTCCCCGTCGTGTCGGGGTTTAAAAGTTACCTACCATCCCTGTCTTCGATGAGGAATCGTGGATTTCTCGTTATACAATTGACATTTTTAATATGTTTCAAATGGTGTAACGATTAAAATAGCACAATACCTTCTTAATCCGTATTCTTGATTTTAAAAACCCATTAATACTGAGGATTTTTCCTGGTTATACAATTCACATTTTTAATATGTTTCAAATGGTGCAACAATTAAAATAACACAGTACACTTCTTAATCCTTATTCTTGATTTTAAAAGCCCATTAACATGTCATATGATGACTGCCTTGTTTCCATGTTAATTGCTTCATAGATAGATATTTGGGATGGGTTTGGGGACTCGAAGGTATTACCATCCTAGCTTTTTATTACCGGGGATTCCCCACTCCATCTAGATACCCGGTCAACTCAGGGATTCCCAGTCAAATCGGAGTCCGGTATCGAATTCTTTGTCGGGTTCAAAGTTTTTTTGCCATTGATGTGTCGTTGTGTGGTGTATATTTTTATGATTCAAGTTTTAAATTTATATTTTGTCTACTTAACCAAAAATAACACTTTAACGGGCAGTGTACCCGGTCGGTGGTAGATTCGTGGGTTAGGAGCTTATGGGAGAAAAAGCCACAAACTACACTTATGAGCTCTTAAGATTTCCAACTAATCCTTGTTTAGCATCTAACTCATACTTAACTCTATCATTTCTCGTTCTTCGCAAAGATCCGCGAATACTTAGTCTAAAAGTTAAGGAACAAGCTAGAGCTCAACACGCTCGATCGAGTCAAAATTTATTCTTATTCTACCCAGAAGGAAAGTCAACATTGTGATAAAACACTTATATTATTTTTGGAATTTTTTAATTTTTGCATAAAATCACAATATTTTTTTTTAATTTTTGATGGTCAAAATAGAATTACGTGAAAACAACGGCTGCAGGCAAAATCAAATCGATTGATCCCCCCCCATACTAGAACTGAGCATTGTCCTCAATGTTTTAAGAAGGGTCTCTATGTAAATCTAAAGCCGTTTATTAAGTATGCTCAAAGATAAACGTTAGTCGATAAGATTTGGATATTGGATTCCCAAAATGAAGCTGAGGATGTGAAGCTCGAGTGAACGAAGGACAAAACCATAAGCACAAGAGGCTTCAAAATCCGGGCAATCCTGGACAATAACACAAAACACGAGAAAGGTAGAGGCGAGCCTCCTCACAACACACTTATTCATTACTACTATTATATTAGGATAAGCATGGGTTGCCACCCACGAAACACTTGTTTTAGGTCACTAAGCTTGACCCGTCCCCGAATTTAGTTGTCCTTGGGGAAGGTTTGGAGATCCGGGATAACCATATGTGGTATGTCCCCTCCAAAGTAGTGCTTGAGTCTATGACCGTTCACCTTGAAGTTTGGCCCGTCGGTTTAAGATAACTCGACGGTGCCATAAGGGAAAACTTTGGAAACGGTGAACGGTCTGGTCCAACAGGTTTTAAGTGTTGGGAATTATACATTCCAGTATAATTGATTTGATGAGACAAAGTAAATACAAGAATGAAACAAGAATCAAACAAGAAGGAAATAAGAAGGATCAAGTCGCAATTAAAGAAGTCTTCAAAGTATGGAGGGACTAAAGTGCAAAAGATAGGACTTCTATGTTAATTAGGATTCTTGTAAACCTAGGAATCTCTAGTATATAAAGAGATCCTAGGTCGTAGAATTAATAATCCATCCATCCATAGAAAACACAGACTTCTCCAATGAGAGTCTGATTACAAAGTGTGTGTGCTTTGTATATTAGTTAGTTAGTTAGTTAGTACACCATAGTAGTTGGTGTAGCCCCATGTTATAGGTTGGGGTAAATAGGAATCGTTCAATGAAAAACCTTGTTCAATAACAATTGTGTTTGTTTAATTCCGCTGTGCATAATTGTTACAATTGTTATTGGTAAAACGATCCTAGATGAGTTTAAAACGATCTTTACAAGTGGTATCAGAGCCATGTGGCTCGTGATATCTAGGATTTACAAGGTTTCATGGTTTCTGTTACATGGTTTCAAGTCTGCTGCTGCTGAGATTCAAGAAAAAGAGTTGCTTCAAAACAACCAGTTCGGATCTCAAAGTGTTTCGTATGTGGTTTCTGGTTTCGGATATGAATTGCAAAACACGACAATGGTAACCGAGTCAACTCGGTAATAACCGAGTTAGACTCAGTCCCACAACAACAGGTCCTACAAACTCTTGTCACAATCATTACGACCATGTCACAAATCCAAATCCACGAACATAACTCAGATGGGTTAACACGGTATTTACCGAGTCAACCCACTCCCATCTTTCAACGAAACCACACACCGCAACCATACAACCACAACATCACTTAACAATCAACAAATCCACTATTCTATACCTATACCCATCCTTCATCTCAACTACAAATCTCATCTCCACAAACATAAAGACTCAAACCAACAACGAACACAACCACAAGATCTTAGTTTTCTGTTATTTTCGTGTTTCACAACAAAAGCCGTGACCTTTATAAGATCAACACACGAAAAGACAACTCATCATCGATCTTGGACTCAAAAAAAAAAAAAAAAGAGATACCTACCTGAGACCATTATTCAATGATCTTGATGCCAAAAGTTTCTTTGGGTTGTTATTAAAATGGTACAAGTTTCGGTGTATATTAAGCTTCGGTGACAATAGGGGAATGATTGTTATTTGTTTGAGATGCTTAAAGAGATTTAAGATTGGGTTTATGAACTGAGATTGGTTTTGAGATTGAAGGTATAAGGTGGGAATGATTGTGTCGGTATGAAGAGACGTGTGTGAAAGATAAGACAGTTTGTGGCTGAGTGAGTAGCAAAGAAGAAAAGAGAGGCGTGATGTTTATAAGTTATTTTACCCTAATATTAAGGGATAAAGGATATATATGTTGGACCAGGTAGTGCACAGTTTTACATTAGACAAATTTGGAGTAAATAAAATCATCTACTCACGGGCTGGTATAAGGGATTAAGACAAGTATTGACCAAACATGGGCCAAAGGTTTTCTTTTAATGAGGATGTTAGATTAGGTTAATAGATTTGGGCTTAAAAGAATATTACTACTGCTATGTTCATGAAAGTACTGTTCATTCATTATTCAAGGTACTGCTCCCTATATTAAAGTACTGCTCGTTGTGATCAATGTACTGCTGAAAAGATCAAAGACCCCGCTGTTGTTTGTGAAGTACCCGCTAGTGTTTATCCTAGTATCTTAGAAACGTACTGCCTTGCCTTATCAGATATCGGGTAATACATGAATTTTGGTTTTGGATGGATTTGGATTTCGAAATGCTTCGTTTAAGGAGGAAGTTAACAAACGGATTGATTTTTTAAATGTCTTAAACATTAAAAGGCTCTCGTTTTTGTGATTATTTGAAAAAAAAAAAGAAAAGGTGATTACGAAGACGATTGATTATTCACTTAATTGATATTTTAGTTGTGGTTTCACCGGTGCTGTCTTATCATATTTAAAGTATATTTTGCTGCTTATGACTTTAAAGATAACTTGTTCGATGCTTAAATGGGTGGCGAAGACTTGTCATAAATCTAGCAAAGGTGGTGTGAATTTTCTAAGGTGCTACAATCTCCATTCGCTATCACTTGAAGGAGTTACGGTTATTGTGCTCAGTGTCTCAGTATAGAGAATGAGATTATTTTCAAGAGAATTTTGGGTCTGCTTAAACATTAGGAGTATGAGCTCAACGTCGGTGATAGTACAAGATAGAAGGCCACAAGGTTTGGGACTTCTACTCTTCATCAAATTCTTATACTCTATTTTCTTCATCAGATCACTACATGGAGCCTACATAGTTCGGGATTCAAAGAGATGGTAAACAGATTGGTTTCAGGGGAGTCTTATTTGTTTTAAAATGGTTTAACCACTACATGCATCCACTTAAAATGAAGTGGTTTCATTACTACTACTGATTGTTTTACTCTGCTAGTTTGTAAAATTCTACTTGCTCAAAGTCATTTTCGAATTACGCTCATGCAGGGTATTTTGAGTATTGGAAGGCTGAATTATAGTTTGGTTTATGATTTGTCGCGGTTATTATCCTAGTTGGCATTCTAACAA
Organism: Tanacetum coccineum; assembly: GCA_026074375.1. Lineage (NCBI taxonomy): Eukaryota > Viridiplantae > Streptophyta > Magnoliopsida > Asterales > Asteraceae > Tanacetum > Tanacetum coccineum. The sequence continues at coordinate 8,333 of BQNB010000910.1, read as the reverse complement.
GAAGACCCCCTATTGATGATTACATAAAGGGAAGAAGATTTCTAGTATTGATTGATTTGCATCTTAATTATGTGTGGGTGCAGATCTTAATTAAGGGAAGCTATCTACAAAGGAAGATTTTGTTTCATTCAGGGAGATGATTACATCTCAACTTCTCTATTTAAGGGGAAGTTCGTACACGACTTTATTTGTTTTGTCATCATCAAATAGGGGAAGATTGTTGGGAATATATACATGCCATATATATAGATTGTGATGAACAAAGTAAATACAAGATTGGAATCAAGAATCTAACAAGAAGGAAATAAGAAGGATCTAGTCGCAATTAAAGAATCCTTCAAAGTATGAGAGGGACTAAAGTGCAAAGGTAAGGAATTCTATGCTTTAAATTAGAATTCTGTAAACCTAGGAATCTCTATTATATAAAGAGATCCGAGGTCGTAGAATATGTTAATTAATCAATCATCCTACATAGAAACTCGCCCAATGAGAGGTCTAGTAGTTAGTTATTTAGTACAGATCCATAATTAGTTGTGTATGCCCATTATAAGGTTGGGGTCAATTAGAATCGTTTCAAATTAAAAAAAAAAAAGAAGAAAACTTGTTCAATAACAATTGTGTTTGTTTTATTTCCGCTGTGCAATAATTGTTACAATTGTTATTGTAAATCGATCCTAAAGATTTAAAATGACTTTACCTTAATTTACCCGAGAAGAATACTTCATCATAATTAAAAAGAAGGCCATCGGTCACCAACGTTGACAACCGTCTTGATTTTGGATCGTGGCTCTTCTTTGTCTTCTTCTTTGTAGATCAAAGAGTCTCGTAAGCTTGATCATCGAAGTTCATTAATTCAGTGAGTTGAACTTCGGTGATCACTCCAGCTGGTCTAAAGGTCCAAAGTTGCATGCTTTAAGGCCCAATAGGCTTTGTGCCCGAGCTCAATCGGTAGATGACATGCCTTTCTGTATACAAGCTTATAAGGAGTACACCCGATAGGTGTTTTAAAAGCGGTACGGAAGGCCCATAGTGCGTCATCTAATTTATACCGACCCAAGAGGCATGGTATTCTCGCCTACGGTCCTTTCAAGATTCTTGCAAACCACGGTTTGGAGACTCCACTCGCCCACTAGTTCGTAGGGTTGATTACGAACGTAGCAAAACTTCCTTTAATTTCTTTCGTCATAGAGTGCATCCTTGACAATTTGGACCTTCAACCGGGTTTCCACACTTGGGACAATCACGAAGGGGTTATTGAGATGAGTCAGGTGTACAACAATATCCTTTATTATACAACGATCCACAAGACGAACACTCTTTAATCGTAAAAAGGGGATTCACACGATAATCGAGTGACGCCATAAGAACTAAACAATTTAGAGGGTTAAGAAAAGAATTAAATGGATAAGAAGAAAAGGAAGATTATTTTTTTGGGGTTTTAGGTTTTTTAATATAATTTATTAAAGGACAAAACGAGATGAAGTACTTAAAACCTATAATCAACAAAGTTTCACGGTAGCTTCTAAAAATTTTACTTTTTAAAGGTGAGCCGTATATGCAAGGAACAAAAGCAGTTTTTAAATCTTTTATTCGAGTTAGGAACTTATTGATGGATAATACCTCAATTGAAGGTATTATTTGTTGGTGTTCTTTTACCAACTTTGTAACTTTTTAAATATTTTTTAATTAACCAGAAAAATCCGGAAGAACAAATATTTTTGTATTTTTGTTTTTAAACTTCTACTTATACTAAAAAGAAAAGAAAAATATTTTTTTACTTTTTATATTTTTAGTTTTTTTTTCTTAAAAGCGTAACTTTCGAAAACGAAAGTTTCTCCAAATCACGATCGACAAACTTCAAACGAAAGAATCTTAATCACAAATCCCCGAAAACGGCGCCAAAAATTGATTGTAGCAATTCTATACATGTAAAATGATATAAGTATAGAAAATTACCAAACTACCCTTGAGGACAAAGGAAGAAAGGAAAAATCTCACAAATATATATATTATACGTATATTAACTGGGAAGTATGATTCCCGGATCGTATTTCCCCCAACGATTTATGAAATTGAGACCACGTTTGTCGATCGGACAATGATTTGTATTGGTTCAAAGATGATTTGTTTCCTAAAATCCTAAAATTGAACAAATTAAAGGATAATTAAACCTAACTTTAATAACGGGAATTAAAACTTTAACTAAAAACGCAAAACGGGAACCCTAAACGGTGATTAAAAACCCTAAATTTCCAAAATTAAACCTAAAATGAATTTTTCACTTTTAATATACTCTAATTGACTAAAAAGTAAGTTTAAAGAAAACTAGAACAAAAACGGAGTTGAAATGAGCTTAAAAACACTAAAAACGTGAACGAGAACGAATCCCGTTCCTTAAAAATTGATATTTTGTAATTTTAACCCTACGTAAGTAAAACTATTTTTCCTATAAACTATGAGATAAAAGAAAATTTTCTAAAAAAGAATTATATTTTTTTGATTATTTTTCTATTTTTTATGATTTTTTAAAATTTTTAATAAAAATAAATGTTTAAAAATACTAAACTAAATATAAAAATTTTAAAAAAATTATAGAAAATAGCTTGAACTAATAGGAATCTAGGAAAAATAAGCTTGGTTACACAGCTAATCGAATAAGCTGTGTAATAAGCATAAACAGCTTATTGTACTAAAGAGCCTAAAATGTATATAAGTAATAGATTTTGCAATCCTAGAATGAAAAAGAACCCAGGGCACGTTGGTAGTGAGGTGTGTGGTGTGAGGCATTTATAAAGGTTGAGGATGTTGAGGTCGGGGGTTCGAGCCTTGCTCACCCCCGATTTCCATCTTCCCTTTTTTTTTAATTTTTGAAAACTTATAAAAACAAAGTTGAAGATAAGCTGAGAATAGACACTTTTAATAAAAGCAACTATTTTTGAAAAGCCCTATACAAATAGATACGCGCTGTGAAAAGAAGTAAACTAGTATCGACCAAAGTTGAAGATAAGCTGAGAATAGACACTTTTAATAAAAGCAACTATTTTTGAAAAGCACTAAATAAGCTGTAAAACAGCCAAAAACATGACAGAACTACTTAACTTTATTTTTGTTTTTTAGAAAACTTCATAAGCTACAAATTCTTAGATAAGCTAAAAACAGACCAAATAAGCTATAAGCTACTTAATAACTAAACTAATAAGCTAAACAAAGCTAGGAATGAGCATAAAGAACAGGCTATAAGCTAGAAAATCAAAATAAGCTCTTAATGGAAAACTACAAACCAAACAGACCCACAGCAGACTTTGAGGCTTATTTTAAGCAAGCAAATAAGCACCGTAAGAATTGATACTTGACTTTTCTGAAAGCTTGACCTAGAGGCTTTATGAAAATGTTTTTTGCAAAAGTTTGAGACAACAAGAGCTTAAAGAAAAAAAAACTGTCTGAAAGTAGGCAGATTAGATAGCTTAAGCTAACTATATTATTTGAAAATTGAAATGACAAATGGCTAATTTAAGAGCTAAAAACATATTATCAAAAGACCTTTTTAATAAAAACTAATATGAAACAGATTAATTAAAACCCCTACTCTATTTGTAAACCAAAAATCAAAACCTACAGATTACTTTTACCCTTTGAAATTTGAACTTGAAACTGGTTATTTTTTTCTTTTGTCTATCCTGGTGCAGATTGCACTTACAAGAACAAAACCAAATTCCATTGAATGCAGGCCTAAGACACTTAATCTAATTCTTATTTGACACCACATTAAAAACTAACAAGACCATTTTAAACATTGGAACTGATTAAAGCTTTTAAAGCAAAGTGAGACTAGACAGATTTGAGCTATTAGTAAACCAACTAATGAAAACTAGATTAAAGCTAATCTAACTTATAAATCCTATTCAAAACAGTTTAAATGAGAGATTTAAATCAACTATAAGAGACCAAGTGGTCACAAACAGCACTAACTTGTGGTTAGTGCTGTTGTCCCAAACACCCCTTTAAAAGTTTTAAAATCCATTTAAGCTTTTGAAAATGAAATCTAGTGAGTAAAACTTTAAAACCAGATAGTGCACAGCTTATAACAACCAAAATAAACCTTAATCAATAAGCAAATAAGCCAGAAATGAAGAACTTATACCTATGCTAATTATTTTTGGTTTTTATTGATTTATAAGACAAAAAGTGAAAAACTAAGATCTACACTACTTAAGCTAAAAACAGATTATAAAACATGATCAATAAGCACAATGAGACAGAATTAAGCACAAACAAGCTAGATTATAAGCAAAATAAGCAAATTATAAGCTAGAAAATTAAGACAGAAATAGAAATAAGGAACTTACCAAAGCCTTAGCTAAACAAAGGCTTATTAATGCTCAAGGAGCTGTTCTACAAGCTCCAGCTTATCCAAGGATAAGCTGGTAGGGTCCCATAAGCTCTTCCAGGTTAAGCTTATCATCCAAAAAGCTCAATTCCATTCTAGCAAAGGTATTAAACTGATTTTAAAGTTTTAAGTAGATTAGATGCTTGATTTGAGCTCAATCTTAGCTTAAAGACTAAGAGAGCTTATGATGAGCTTATTAGAGGCTTAAGAACAATAACAACTTATTTAGTAAAATCTTATATAAAAGAGAACTTGAGAAAAGTAAGAGTAAACTCGAATTTCATTAATGGAAAATTGATTACAATACTGAAAAGAAGATTACATTTAACAAACATTAAGCTTAAAACATTTTTAAAGAACAATTTAAAAGCTAAAATCTAATAAGCTGAAAATTATAAAAAACTCTCCCTTCTTGTGTGAATGTGAGGGGCTTTTTATAGCCTGCCAATGAAGCTTCTAGGACTTGGATCATGCTCCTTTCTCCCTTAATCTTGTCCTTTCATTCTTCCAATCATTTGATCTTGATTCTTGTCCGTTGGATCAACTTGGTGAGCACACGGATTGCCAACGTGGCATTCCGTGTGTCAGACCTATGTGCTTCTTTTGCACTTGTTTTAGTGCAAAATAATAGTCCTTGGTGTGTTTCTTGTCAGACCCGCGTGTCATTCTTTGTGGGGATTGACCAATGGGAGCTCTTGTATGACGTTTCTTTGTGCCACATCACTGCTTGGTACTCAAATCTTCCTTTCACACCCTCAATTTACATTTGCCCTTTGATTTGATGTGAGGTAATCTTTGGGACGATGGGTGAATAGTAAAAACCACTTTTCCCGCGTTTTACTTTTTATAAAAGGGGTGGGTGTTTGACTCTTCTTTGACTCGGGCTTTGACTTTGGGTTTATAAATAAAAGATTGGGCCAATGGGTATGTTTTGGGCTCGGGTAAAGGGTAACAGTCTTTGGATTTGGGTTATTATAAGGATAACGAGCGTTATCCTTTATAGTATAAAGGGATAACGACCGTTAGGGCTTTAGGGACTTTTGTGAAAATTAGGCTGAACAATGAGGGGCTGATTTGGGTAATTTAAGGGTTTTTATCTTCTTGTAGTTGACCAATGGTTGACCTTGAAAGTATTCTCCCAGCTCTTATACACTCTATCTGTTCCCGTGTCCGTTTTTATCCGGTTTTGACCGTTTTCTTGTGATTTTTGCATTATCTGCACCTACACAATCACAAAGACAAAACAAACAATATACAAGCATTTTAAGCACAATTTTGTCTTTTATGGGTCATTTTTTTATATAAAACAGATATGTGTTTTCACACATATCAGAAACCTACGGCATTAGAAAAGATATATCTCTCACCAAAAAGCAATCTCATAGTTAGTAATCTGTAATCGTTTTGGCAGATCAATATAAAAGTTTAGTTATCAATATCCATTGTTCTTCTTAGCATTATAAGTTAGTTTCCAGATAACTTATAGTGTTCATAGTTATTGTTTCTCCTGTAGTTTGTGTGGAACTATCCATATTGGCTAAAACCCTTAACAGGCTAGAAAGATCTATATTAAAGTGGGATCTACAAGTGGTATCAGATCTTGTAGAGAAACTCTGAGTAAGAAGAACTAAAACCCACCAGTTATAAACCTCTACCTTACAAATCTAATCAATGATTGGATCAGATGATGATATTCCACCACCACCACCACCACAAACACAAACACCAATACAACAAACCCCTCACATTGTCTCAACCATCAAACTCCTTATTCTTACGAAGGGAGAGTATGACATATGGGCTATGAAAATGGAATATTATTTGGCCCATACAGACTATCCTATCTGGGAAGTCATTCAAAGAGGCAATGGTCCTGTGAGTGTCTCAACAGATACAAATGGTGTAATAAAGGTTCTGCCTCCCAAGACTTCAGAAGAAATTTTAGCCAGAGAAAGAGAAAGAAAAACAAGGACCACCTTGCTTATGGCTTTACCAAAAGATCATCTTGCTAAATTTCATAAAATGACTGATGCAAAAGAGATGTGGGAAGCTATCAAATCTAGATTTGGTGGCAATGATGAATCAAATAAGATGCAGAAGTATATTCTAAAGCAACAGTTTAAGGGATTCTCTGTATCAAACTCAGAAGGGCTACATAAAGGCTATGACAGGTTTCAGAGTCTTCTGAGTCAACTAAAGATTCATGGTGCATGCATCTCCACTGAAGATGCAAATCAGAAGTTCCTTAGGTCTCTACCTTCTGCCTGGTCTCAAGTTTCCTTAATCATGAGGATCAAGCCAGGAGTGGACAATCTTAGTTTTGATGATTTGTATAATAATCTTAGAGTCTTTGAATATGATGTTAAAGGCTCTACTGCATCATCTTCTAGCACGTAGAATGTGGCATGTGTTTCTGAGACACTAGCAATACTAATGATGTTAGTACTGCTTATGGTGTTTCTAATTCTTCTGGTCATAATTCACAATGTGCAAATCCTTTATCATAATCCTTCCTTGCTAATCAATCCAATTGTCCACAATTGGATCATGAGGATTTGGAACAACTTGATGAGTTTGATATGGAAGAAATGGATTTAAAATGGCAGGTGGCCATGATTTCTATAAGAATGAAGAAGTTTTATAAAAAGACAGGAAGAAAGCTGCAATTTGATGCCAAAGAACCGGTTGGTTTTGACAAAACCAAATTCGAGTGCTATAATTGTCACAAGGCAGGGCATTTTACTAGAGAGTAAAGATCGAAAGGGAATCAAGATAGTAGGAGGAGAGATGCTTGGAACACTGGGAATAAAGATAAAGACAATGGGAGGAGATCTGGTAAACAAGAGGAGTCTAAAGCTTTGGTGACTTTTGATGGAGATGGTGTTGATTGGACCAGTCACTCAGAAGATGAGCAAGAGAACTATGCTTTGATGGCTTACAACAATTCAGGCTTAGAGACT